>JAHLJT010006602.1:0-47195 GCA_031308135.1 Acheta domesticus
CAAGCAGTCAATTGAAATGAACACCTTCATTAGAAACGCCCATGTCCGTAATGATATAGGGTGTAATTTCTTTTGCCAATATTTCATAAAATAGAATATCCTAACATTAACAGACGTTTACCCTTTTCTGACAAAAAAATTGGATTCTCTTTGACGAAACTGAGATCTGTTTCGTAATAATAGTTATAAGAACACGAGTATTCTAACAGCCCGTGGTAAGGCAGTCTACATTAACTTATCTAAGGTATTATCAACAACAATAGATTTACTAATTAAATGGTTCAAAAAGGGTTCCAAAAAATGATAATTAAATTCCGTCCTCAGGTAAAGAACGCTTAAAAATATCCCTAGTTTCATTTTCGTTGAAATCTCTGAATTTTCAAAAATAGCAAAAGTTGGAATTAATGCGAAAAGGTATGTGCTGTTGTAGTGCCAGTAGTTCAATTAACCCTAGCAATACCGACGTGTAAACGGTTCTTTGTATAAACAAGGGAGGGAGGAGCCTCCAAAGCCCACAATTTCAATTTAGATTTTATAATGTTGCTGAATTTTATTATATGACATGTTACATAATGTTGCTAAATTAATTACTTGAACCATCATGTAATATACCTATTTATTCATTTTTCAAAATGTCTTTCATTTCACGTTCTACAACTGTAAAGAAATATTTTGGGAACCGTGTTTGTATTCAACAATAATACCAAAACCTATTACATTTTTATTTCAAATAAAGGCCGATGAATCTTCACACCATAGCAACGTATTTAATGAATCGATGATGCAAATTTAATTTTCTTATTTTACGTGGCGAGGCTCAGTCCGTCTTGCCTGCTATTCCGCTTGAGTACGCAAATTCCGTCATGCTTCTTTCATAATATACAAGTCAGTTTTAATTACATTATACTAAGACGTAAAGTAATACAAATATTTCCAAAATGTAATATATTTTTAATGAATGTTTTTAACCACAACGAGGAGGCTGTAACTCAAATTCTAACAAACACTTATGAAAAATGGATCATATTTTGAACAAAACACATCATGAACTATATCTATGATTTTCAGCTTCGCAAACTGAAACTTATAAAATCAAATTACAATCGTGGGTGGTTCTTCGTAATTTGGGATTAGTAACCGCTGATCTTTTCCTAATGACTTATGCATATATTTTCTTAAAGCTCCTGACGAATATAATGAAACGCACAGAGGAAGTTCAATGCATGTGATGATCCCCAGTGAAACTAGTGTTTCTTACAGCTACTATTTGTTTTGCTCATATATTTTCTTACAGCTACTATATTGTTTCTTACAGCTGTTATTTTGTTTGTTCATATATTTTTTGTATTATATTTTGTTTTAGTATAATTTCTTATAACTACTATTTGTTTCTTTTTTATATTGTTTTTGATGATTTCGATGTTTTACTTTAATGATTTTATAAATATAAACCTACTGTAAACCTGTTAAAGCAGAAGGCCTTTGCCCTTTATGGGATATTGTTGGCTAATAGTAATAATAATAACAATAATAATAAGGCACGATAGGATATGTTGTTACCTCTACTCTGACAGATCTGTACCGCCCTCGAAGTTCCAAACACATGCCCCCAAGCGGTATGAACACTCACCAAAACCGGTGACGTCTGTTGGATTGTGTACGGTATTGTGCGACCAAGAAATTCAAACTGATCGCACGTTAGCGGCAAACAAACCCGATATTTCAATCCGGGATGTGGAGAAAAAACGTGTCTACTTGTCGATGTTGCTGTACCTTGCGATCAAAACGTCGTAACCAAGGAGGCAGAGAAACGTCTTAAATACAAGAGTTTGGAAATCGAGATCAGCCGAATGTGGGGCGTAAAAGCACAGGTCGTCCCGATAGTCATCGGAGCGCTGGGATTTGTTCCGCAAAAATTTGTGTAAGAACTTGTGTAAACTCCCAGGTCATTCAAAAGACTGGGATGTGCAAGAAATTGCTTTATTTGGAACAGCCCACATTTTGCGCAAAGTATTGTAGAGGCACCGACAGCCCCTAGATCTTCTCCTTAGGTGTCTGGTTGCAACCTGTAGTAGATGTTGTATTGAGCCGCCCCATCGCATGTGCACAGGTCTGTTCCGGCGCCTGATCTGCTCGAGCGGGTGCGGCCTGTGCTGGTGGTCCATCTCGCGGGACGGCGCGGGGCGCGCGGGCCGCCTGGCCGCGGCCGCCGGCTGCCCCGCGGCCCTCCGCGGCGACGCCCACGCGCTCCTCCGCTGGTAAGCTCCAGACGGTCGCGCCCACACGCGCTCCCCATCCAGCTTCTCCACAGACGTCTCAGGTATTTGCACTGAGGGCGGGGGGGGGCGACTTGCAGTCCACACATCGTGGATGTGCAGAAGAAATCTAACAAAATGCCATTTCTGAGTTGAGTGAAAATAGTGAATTTTTAATGCAAAAAAGTTTCTAAAGCTAGTTCACAAATCAACCGAGGTATAGAGGAAAACGCTTTGCCAATGCAAAGGATACGGCTTCGCTCACAATAAACCAATATCCTGCAATACGATACGTTCTCTGATGTTTCCCTTCTGAATACAATGACATGTGAAAAAAAAACGTGGAAAATAAGGATACAATGGAACTCTGCGCGGAGGTTAAAGCGAAAGGTTAATGTTACATGACAGTAGCAACAGGAAGCATGAAGCTAAGTTTGGTGACGTTGCAGGATGTGGATATAAGCGTCTACAACGATCAGCAGAATCTTTAGACCGAAAGACAGAACTTTATTACCGAAACATTCT
Source organism: Acheta domesticus (assembly GCA_031308135.1). NCBI lineage: Eukaryota > Metazoa > Arthropoda > Insecta > Orthoptera > Gryllidae > Acheta > Acheta domesticus. The sequence goes on from JAHLJT010006602.1 coordinate 2,781, forward strand.
TGATGAACTAATAGCTCATGAAATGTGTATTTGAGTAAATTGAAGTAAAATTAAAATAAATTATAGTAATCAATTTCAACTTGAAAACAACAATAAATAATAGATCAAGAGTAAATTTGCCCAATAGTGAATCTGAAACAGTGCAATTATCTCAATTTTCTAGTCTTGCACAGCTAAAACTTCGAAACTTTCAAAAATACTTTTTGCACTCAAACCTGAAAATTAGAGGATTTAATAATGTATATTTTAAGTAGTGTTCATTTCTCTAATCGGCCCCGCATATACAATATCCATTACAGAGCTTTTCTTTTATTTCACTCTTGCGGTCTCGAACTTCCGGAAACCCCATCGTTTCATACTTCCGATATTCTACTCACTGGATCTTTTCTTTTTCAGATATTCAATGTCTGTGTTTGTTTTAGACTCTCCGCTTCTTATGACTATGAACTCCTCTCCTTAGATCGCGAGACTGACTTAGAGCATCAACTGATGTCCCTGCAACGCCTCTGACCTAGGTTCGAGTCCCGACGGCGGTGACAGGATTTTCTACAGAAGCCTTACAAGCGAGTGTCGCTAGGTCGAATTCAGTCGCTGTCTGGAGGATAATTCTATTTGTCTGTCACTATATTCGCTCTGATCGGTAGTTTTCCGCGGTTTTTCCGATCATTACCAAGCGAATACCGGAGCAATACTACCCTAACAAACGGGTCACGGACCGTGCGCGATCTTTCCTTCCCCTTCCTTGTCCTATCCTCTCCCTTACTTACAAACACTGACAATAACATGCACTACACTACCACACATGTCGGGAGGCTGGTTGGGAGCTTAGAGCTTGTCCCGGCTGATGCGGAGCCCCGCTGGTGGGACCTAATTCCTGGTTGAGGAAAATCTCCGCTGGTAGGTCAGCGCCAGATCTCGCCATCCAGCGGGGGAAGATCACAGCCATCTCCCGCTGAAATAACAAGCACCACTCTTACGGGAATAATTACTTCCGCAGTTGACGCGCTCGGAATCACTAACAATCAATCAATCGCTCAATCTTAGGCCCTCCGCGTGTTTCCCTTCGGTTCATTTGTTCGTCCGTTGAGAGGGTGTGCTTCCCCGCGCAGGCTGCGAGAGGTGCCGGCGGAGGAGCTGATCCAGGCTGCGAAGGCGGCGAGGACGAGGGAGGAGAGGCTGAGCTGCACCACCTTCCTGTACGTGCCGGTCGTGGAGCCCGAGCACCCGGGCGCCTTCCTCACGAAGAACCCTCACGAGGTGGTGGCGGAGCGGCTGGCCGACGGAAGCCGGCCCGTGCCCATCCTCCTGGGGATGATGTCGCACGAGGGGATTCTTCGGTTACCGGGTAAGATGTTCTCCACACTGAGGCGGCTCCAACACTCGTCATTCGGCGACTAGCAAGCAACCGCTCGCCGAATCCCGAGGAGCGTGGATGAGTTGCTTGCTATTTGCCGAGTGACGAACATTCGGCGCTCGCCCTTCCCACCGCGTGTCGGTCTTTTGGACACATCAAAGGAAGCGAACACATCACTGGTCGGGATTGGCCGTCAGTAGCTCGGTGCTCGGCGAATGCCGAATGTGTGGAGCCGCCTTAAGATGGTTCGCGCAGCTTAAAGTTAGGATGCTTAAATCGCCACCCCCCCCCCCAAAAAAGCACGAAATTAGCAACGTTTGAAAAACTAAAAAAAGAACTTGAAAAAAAAATTAGAAAAATAGAAATTAGAAAAAATTTTGTTTCTTGTGTGTTATAGAAAGTCAATTTCAACGGTCAATGAACTGCTAATTTGATTTTTATGCATTGCTAACAAAATAGTAACGAACATCAGTTCTACTCCTACCACTACTAGCAAAAGGAGTACTCAACAAAACGTGCGCACAGTGAAGCTACATTTACGTCCAGAAGCAAAACAAGGAGTCATCTCAGTATTTGCTCAATGGATCAGGTAAACTGGACAAAAACCTTGTCGAGATGGGGGTCATTGACCCGGAAGCTGATGTACATTACTTGTTACAGGTGTATTAAATTTTTCTTAAAAAATTATACAATACAAAAGTAAACTAATACATTATATGTCATTGTTTTGTTAAAATAAACATTCTTTTTCTTTTTGACGATTTTTAAAGTCAAAATACAATTCATTATGTCTCCCTGCAATTCTCTTTCTTTAGAGACCTCATTTATAAAGACTGGCTGCTTGTGAGAGCCGCAAAGGGAAGGTATACTACTGAAATAATGTAGGAGACGATTGATTATAATGCGAATGCATTGCAGGTGTTCTTTCTCCGGAAGCTTGGGAGCGCACGGATGAGCACTTCAAATACCTCTTGCCCTACGACGTGCTGGCAGACCCCACGGACGCAGAGAGAACTAAAGACGTGTGCCAGCGCATCAAAGACTTCTACATGGCAGGCAAGAAGCTCTCTGAGGAGACGGCGGAGGGTTACGTGCATGTGAGTCTCAGCGGCAGAGCGCGCGGGGGCGGGGCAAAACCCACTTCAGCAGCCAAAGCAATGCCTATTTCTCAGTAGTCGTTTTCATCATGTGTCAATATCAATATCTCACTACAAATAATGCACGTACAATACATGTACCTACATTATTTTACAACGCATTGACATTTGACATTAAAATCAATACACAAGTTTAACCGTTAAGTAAATCTTTTCTGTTGCATAACTGTTTGTACACAATTAGAGACTATATCGAACATAAAAAAAGTGAAAAGAAACATTGATTTCAAGAATGATATTTAATGTATTAGCAACCATTTGGATAATTTTCAAAGAATAAATATGCCTCTATCAAGTAATGTCCTCAGCTTGAGAGTTAATGACCCCCTACTTAATCAGTTTTTTTTGTCCAGTTTCCCTGATCCTGGGAGCAAATGCTGATGTGTCCCTTTGCTTCTGGACCCAAATGTAACTTTACAATCAGCGCACATTGTCTGTAGTTCAATGGGATCACAGTAATTAAAATGATTGTGTTTCTTGCTCTCGCGTCAGTAAATTTGATTCCTTCGCTAAGGTCACAATGACTGATAATCGCCAAAATTAGTTAAAGAGAGAATATTTTCTTATCAGTTGCTCCAAAACCTTTGTTTCCATCGGCATTCATAATTCAACTTGTATAGGTTAGGGGCCCCAGATTTTAAGAAAGCGTGCAAAAAATCCACGTCTTCCCATTGTGCATCACACACAGTAATCTGTTTTGACGATACATAAAAAAGGTAATAGTATATTTACCATTGTACTCCCACATGCATATTTTTTGCTTTATTCATCAACAGCGCAAAGACAATGAAAGTATAATCGAATGTAAAAAAACTTTAATAGCTTTAGTAATAAAAAAAACTTAACTATTAGTAATAGTGACACGCGCATAGATATATTTTTAAAGCTTTTATTTTCGATTTCTGCGATTGAAATAATTGTTTGACTTGCTCATATCGAAAATACATACTTTATTTAAAAAAACGTACGTATGAATGAAAACGAAAGTAATGGAGTAAATGTTTGACTGGCAGTCAAAGTTCCACGTGGAAATTAACAACAAAGTAGTTTCGAACGCCACAAGAGTGATACAGACTGTGTTGCTCAAAGCCCAGCATTATTACAGTAGAGAGTATTACTCTATCACAACTCCATTTTATATAAAAGAAAATATTTCGTTTTATGACATTTTGTATCACCCAAACCACATAAGATGGAATTGTTTTTCGCAATATGAATTGTAAGACGTTTATGATTCTGGAGCTCTCGGGGTTCCCTAGTAATTCAAATTTTAAAATCTTTACTCATCAGCGAAGACTAGTTTACACACGTATACTTTTTCTCCTGAATATGCGAATATATTAAAAATGCAAAAGGGCGATGACTGCCGGATGCTTTTATTTTTCACGTTTATTTAATTTATATATTATTTACAAGTATATGCACTAATGAGATGTAATATTGTTTTGGCATTGCAAAAACGAGTTCGAAAGTAATTGAAACCGTTTCAGCTATGGGTGATGTCAGCTGTGAGGTTTAAACGCACAATCACAAACACGAAACAAAGCTGAAACAAGGATATATTTGATAACCATTTTTTGTTTCAAAATAATGAATTACTCAGGAAAGTCAAAAGATTAAGGCTCCAAGCGTAGCTGAAAAACACAAAGTAAATACATTAAAACAAACTGTAAATTCCATATCACTGCAGCGCTTAGGGGTAAATCAATTATTTAGGTTCCTGCCAGAGAAAAGTGGGTAATATATAGTTTAATATTTGTGCATCACATTCTGAAAGTTTCTGACGAACATTCGTATTTTCTTCGAACTGAATAAATAGGCTTAGGGCAACAAATGTTTGCCACTGCAGGATGCTCTATTATGCATTCAGGTGCTCATTTTTTTGAGTCAACCGACAATGTTAAAATTTAAGTATATGTTACACGAACTATAATAAGAATGTGTTTTATCAAACATTGTTCTTGTACATGGTGGACCGTGTCTTTGACGTTAACAATACTCTTTGTTTGCTCTTTAGTTTTCTACAGACATGATGTTCGCGCACGCGCTGACCACGACGGCGCGCGTGCATGCCCGCCTGGGGGCGCCCGTGTACCTGTTCGAGTTCGCGTTCGTGGGGCGCCTGAACCTGTTCGGGCCTCTGTACGGGGCGCAGCGCGTGCCGGGCGCCGGCGCCTGCCACGCCGACGGCCTGGGCTACCTCTTCCGCGTGGAGCGCCTGCCGCCCGTCGACCCCGGCAGCCCGAGGCGCGCGTGCGCAGGCGCATGGTGCGCATGTGGGTGGACTTCGCGCAGGCGGGGTGATTCACTAACTTGTTTGTTCGTGCGAATGTGGGCGGTCTTTGCCCTGGCAGGGCGAGTTCACAAACGCAATGGTGCGTTCATGTGGGTGGACTTCGCGCAGGCGGGTGAGTTCACTAACTTGTTTGTTCGTGTGCGAATGTGGGCGGTCTTTGCCCTGGCAGGGCGAGTTCACAAACGCAATGGTGCGTTCATGTGGGTGACTTCGCGGCAGGCGGGGTGAGTTCACTACCTTGTTTGTTCGTGTGCGAATGTGGGCGGTCTTTGCCCTGGCAGGGCGAGTTCACAACGCAATGGTGCGTTCATGTGGGTGGACTTCGCGCAGGCGGGGTGAGTTCACTACCTTGTTTGTTCGTGTGCGAATGTGGGCGGTCCTTTGCCCTGGCAGGGCGAGTTTCACAACGCATGGTGCGTTCATGTGGGTGGACTTCGCGCAGGCGGGGTGAGTTCACTACCTTGTTTGTTCGTGTGCGAATGTGGGCGGTCTTTGCCCTGGCGAGGGCGAGTTCACAAACGCAATGGTGCGTTCATGTGGGTGGACTTCGCGCAGGCGGGGTGAGGCCATCACACACTATTACTGATTCAGATTGGATTTGATTTATTCGGTCAAAAAAGAGTGAAAACTGAATATGAAGCACGCTCCTTGGAAAACTTCCCGTGTCACGAGGCCTGCTGCTCCATGCTTACAAACGAATTACAAAATTCTTATGAAAGATAGAAATTCTGCGTACAGTCGTTTTAGAGCTACTAAAACCGACGAAAATGAAAAAGAGAAACAAAACTTAGAAATTATGTAAGAACAACAAGTTAAAAACGCTAAGATTCGTTATTATCATAATCTCTTCCAAAAAAAAACATCCAGTACGAAGGGAGTATGAACACGCTGAAAAACTTAGGAATTTGCAAACGTAAGTCAAATGACAGTTCGTTAGAAATTCCATTAGATGACCTTAATTTGCTTCCGTTGCACATCCAATAGACCCTATTATTAAAAAAAAGTCATTACACTTTCTGGAATCACAAGCCCCACCCCAGAATGATAGCTTCTATTTGAACAGTTTTGATTGCCAAGAAGTCGAAAAAATAGCTAAGGCACTGAAATCAAATTCAAAAGGCTATGACGATATAACGGCCAAGCAATTAAAATTGGTTTTAAAAGACGCTCTTCCAGCACTTACACACATAATAAACTTTTCTTTAACAACCGGATACTTTCCCCAATTGTGGAAACTAGCTTGCATACGTACCCTCGCCCAAATGTTTAAATTCGTTAAATCCTTGTGATTACCGACCTATCAGTATATTACCAAAATCCAAAGTCCTAGAAAAATTGTACGTCAACAAATAGACAAGTATCTCGCCATAAATGATGTTCTCAATTGTTTGCAATCTGGTTTTAGGAAAGGTAGAAGTACGCAAACGGCCTTGTTACGAGTCACCGAAGACATTCGTCAATCTCTGGATGAAGGCAATATAACAACATTAACGCTTTAGATTTTAGCAAGGCCTTCGATTCAGTATACCATGATGTGCTTCTGGCAAAATATAAATGCCTCGTTTTTCTGATTCTACCTTATCGTGGATTTCAAGTATTTTAGTAATAGGACAACAGATTGTAGTGTTGAGAATACATTTACGTCTCCTAAGTCAGTTTACGAGGAGTACCACAGGGCTCTGTACTAGGTCCATTTTTCTTCTTGTTCTATGTTAATGATATCCCCTCTGTGCTATCAATGTGCAGTCATCGTATGTATGCAGACGACTTACAGATCTATGTCAGTGAGAAACTTTCTGAAGTGGCTCATTTAGTTAGTAAAACAAATCACGATTTGGCCTCTTTACTTGAATGGTCAGTGAGAAACGGCCTTAAGCTAAACCCATTACAATCTCAATCAGTTATAATTGGGTCCTGCCGGTCCCATAAAACACTTCAAAATCCAAAAATTCCTGATATCATTTTGGACAACACTACTGTTCCTTTCTGCTCTCAAGTTAAAAATCTTGGTCTGACCATCGATAAATTTCTAAATTGGGAACCTCATGCTCGGGACACTTGCCGCAAAGTGTATGCCTCAATGTACTTACTCAAATGTGCTTACAAATGCCTTCCACCCAAAACCAAAGAACTTATAGTAAAATCACTCCTGCTCCCCCAGCTTGATTACGATGATATCGTGTACGGTAACATAAAGAAAATAAACCGCTGATGCTATTCAAAGAGTTCAAAATACATGTGTTAGGTTTCAATACAATATCAGACAGTATGATCACATATCGGGGTACTATAAAGCAAATCACATATTAAACTTGAAAGGTCGACGCCTGTTTCATAGTTTGTGCCTTTTCTACAAAATATTAAATACGGGTGTACCTGCTTCCCTCTCTTATAAAATGTATCTCAAAACAAAAAGATTCCAGAAATCCTTGCTATGCAATACTCCTAAAAGCAACACCAATTTTTATAATAAATCTTACTTAGTAGCAACGACCCCAGAGTGGAATAATCTTCCAAAAAATGTTAGGAAATATAAAACATTGCGATCATTCAAAAACCATTTAAATACTCTTCTACTGAGCTGATAATGTACGATGTGAAAGTGTGTACTCAATGTATTATTATTATTATTATTATTATTATTATTATTATTATTATTAATATTATTATTATTCAAAATTGTACGCTAAATGTAATATTTTTATATCACATTTTTAACTTTTTTATTTTGTATTTTCTTATACTTCTTAGGTTAATTCTTAACTTAATAAACAACAGTATAATTAGTTTGAATTAAGTTTAATATAAGATTAGAAAGTTTTTTTTTTTGTATTATCAACTTGTAATTTCAAATTCATTCCAGCTTAACTTGTCATGGCTCTGAATGAATGCGTCTTTTCCCTTGGTACATGTTGATGTAATTAAAATCGGCCCTTAGCCGCCGTCCTGGTCGGGTGGCTGTGTGCATTCTCATTTATTTGTTTTATTTTATTTAATGAGTTCTTTAATGTTTTGAAATTTTCTTGCTAACGTTTTAACGCGTATGGGTTAATTAATATTTTTTTCGTAATTTATTTTCGGGCATCTCTTTAATGTTCTCTTGTGTTAGTAAATGCTTTATAAATTATTTTAAATCTTTTATTTTGTTGCTCAATGTTGAAGAGCATGCACACTTCCTTTGTTTTCCCTGGTTTTCCCCGGCCGCTTAAGGTAAATGCTGGGACGTTTTGTTTTTTTACTTTCACTTTGTTAGCCCAGGGGCAAGGGCATATCTAAGTTGTATTTTATTAATTTACTAAATATACTGTTCAATTTTTAGCTATAAAATTATGTATTACGTGGTTAGGCGGAGGAGCGGGCCTGATGGCCCGAGTCTCGCCACATAAATAAAGTCACTATTATTACTATTATTATTATTATTATTATTATTATTATTATTATTATTATTATAAGTATTGGGCAGAAGATGAAAACGCTTTGAAGGTTTTAATGTATGTAATGCAGGCTTTTAAGAAACTACTTAAGAGAAAGAGCTGCAAGAGGATTGATAATTAAAGTACTATTTTGATTACAGGGATCCAACTCCATCAGTGAGTGACGAAATAACACTGAAGTGGGAATCATTTTCTGAAGAGGAACCCTTCTACTTACAAGTACTGACGAGCTCGCGCTGAACTCTGGCCTTTTAAAAGAGCGCATGGAGTTTGGGATAATTTGTACAAAAAGGAAGGGACTCACAGACGCTATTTAGATAATCAATTTGACTCGTAAGTATTAAAAGATATTCAATACTATGCGAGTGTCTAAAAAGTTAATTTTAAGTAACGTAGACTTTTAAGTGGTCAATAAAATCCCAAATGATAAAATTCATTGCCTTATATTTTAAAGGCTAGGCTTTTAAAGATATTCGAATAGTATTAATAAGGCAAATCAGTTTAAGCTTTATCTTATTATAAATGGTGCATGGGTCAGTTTATCATAAAGCGGATTTAGGAATTACCCAAGGGATTGGAACAAGGGAGTGCTAGGGAATCTTCCATTAACTACGAAGCGCAAATTTGGAATATTTTTATCTTTTCCTTCCATCTGTCACTCATCTATAACGCGAACTATAATCCCCATTATAATTTCATAACGTTTTGATAAAACCCTCTCCCTTATAAGTGAAAATAAATTGAACAGACAGCTGCACTTTTAGTAACGAATTCTGAATTTACTTTTGTTTAACGCTGAATAAAGAAGAGACTTGAGAGAATGGTAAAACTGAAGAACGAATTTTCTATCAAAAACGCAATTCCTTGGATAGAAACAATGACACCCAAATTGTGGGATTATCACAAATTGTGCTGGACCAAAGGGTTACCGTTAGCTTAGTAAGGAATTATGAGAAATCATAATTATCGGCTTTCTTACCATTTGCTGCAATCTTCCAAAAAACTCTCTTCTGAAAATAACGAAATATTTTATTTTGGTCTTGAGGATAAAACAAAAAATTGGTTTGTGAAAAATGATGAAATATTTAAATACGCACATTTTTATTTAAATAAAGATCACTTTCATGGTCTGTGGGCGAAAGCGCGGGGGCGAGTGGCGCTGATGAGGAACTTCAACACACAGCAGCAATGGTGGTTAATAGGTTTTCACACGCGATTAGAAAATGAATTTAAACTCTTTCAATTACTCGTACGACCGCCAAATAAAATATAAACATTACTGAGTACCAGCCTTAAATGGCTATGCACCTAATGGCACCTAGCAATTAAGATGGGGAAGAATTTGGGGGAAGGAAGAAAGCAAAGGCGAAAACATTTCTGCCAAGCTCGACAGAAGCCGTCATGGATGACGCATGGGCGGCTGCCACATCTGCGAGCTTTTCCCCGAACCTTTTCCCCCTCTTAAGCGTTATGTAATTTGTGGACGACCCCTAGAGTTACTTTTGAAGAATCATATATTCAAAGTTTGTAAATCTTTTTTTACATGCGTATGCATACAAATATACATCATGTGTATTAATGCCGTAAAGAGGCAGATTTTGATGTCCCTCCTGTTCGGCTTCCAGGGGACGGTTTTAAAAAAGCGAGGTACCAAAAAAGAAAAAATAAGGAGTGGAGGTCACTGTATATTGAATAGATCACAGTAGAAAGTTACGAAAATTGCGTTGTTTGAAATGCGCGGAAGATGGCGTCATGCGCAACTTGCCAAGTTCTCTGGAAATAGCAGTTTGTCTTGATTAGAGAACATCGTGTTGTGTGATCGTTAAAACGATTTCTTGTGCCTGTCAGTTGTAAGTACTCACTGTACTTTCTTATGTATCATTCTTGTGATATCTGTGGAAAACATCAAAGATGTACGAGAGTTTTGATTGTTGGTATTAGCAAATTGTATTTCATACATTTTGTTACATACCATTAAGGTAAGGTTGATAGCAGGATTTGCTGTAACAGACAAAAATAATATTCATGTATAAATATGTAAAGATCTTGGTGAATATAAAACATGTATAAAGTGGGTACACAGTAGTTTTCTGTCGTAACTTTTCTACAGCACTTCCTTCTGTGCGTTGTAATCGCACGGGTTCAGCGATTCCTATACTCGTAAAGTAATCAAGTAACCTGCATCGGTTTGTCTCTCACTCTTAAACTCCTTCTGGTCCACCAATCGAGGCAAAGGAGGCATGTCTGGCCTCCTGGTGTGGAACTGATAATATTTTTTGCTGACCCATTCACAAGATTCTTAAGTCTCTAAAATCCTTAGGGTTTTTGTTTTATTTTTAAGCAACTAAAACGCCCTTTGGGTGGCTGACGGCGCCTAAAGAAATGGTCAATCGTTCATTTGATTTCTCCAGACGAGGTATATCGATTGGCACAATTATTAGCCTGTCCCTGTTGGATAAAGAGGAAGAATCCTAGAAAAAACAGGTTTTTGGTGGAGTATTATATGAGCAGCATATTATCATAGTCGTGTAAAATGTTTTGTTAGAGGAAACGACCAACGATAAAACGTTTTATATTATACGAAGGAAAGGATACGCGTTAAAAATAAGACAATGAGTAAAACTATAATTTCGGTAAATATAAGATTTTATAATGATAATGAAAAATATTATCCCCGATAGCAAAAGTATGTGCAAGTAACATCGCCAGCAAAGTAAGTATAATTGATATTTATAATATCAGGTTTAAGTGCAACCTACAAATACATTGGTGAAACGCTGTGAATTACTATCCTTTCTTTCCAGTATTTCTATAAATGACTACGACTTTTGATTGACGATCATAAAACCTAAGTTTGTAATGAAACAAAAATTGAACTAGTTTTTTAATCGAGTTTCATGTAACTTTCCATGCCTGAAAAGGGAAGAACCTCGCAATTATAATATATTTACAAATATTTGCATTATAAAGTTGCAAAGCACAAAAATAACTTTCCATACAGATATCCGACGGAGGCGCGACGCTGAGGAAGTAATATAGTTCGTGCAAAATAAACTAAATAACTCATTGTACTGGAATACGTAACTTTATATTTATGTGTGAAGGTGGCAAATGCTTCTCAGGCCCTCCTCTCGGATCTGACTGGTAGTTTCCAGGCAAGAGGCAATTCAGTAGTTTTCATTGAGGCAATTCAGTAGTTTTTATTAAGGCTATTCAGAAGGTAGTTTTTCTATTACAACATGTCCAATAATTTAAATACAATGGAGATTTGGTTCTTTAATCTTCTGAACTTACAAGCAATTTCGTTACCTAGCATAGCATTTTGTAACAAACAAATTGGCTCAATACAAATGTACATTTAAATAAGTAAATTTAGTATATCATTGGGTGAAAATACTTCGTGTGAATATTGTGATAACTCCATATGGTGTGTGTTTATTTGTATTAATTTCCTCCCTGTACTATATTATAGGGAAGAAAAGTGTAGGAATCACTAGAGCAAAAGGATCTCGATTTTTCGGCTGTAAAATCCACGTTCAAGATTCTTTGGGTTGCAACCTCGCGTAACTGCCAGAATTAAGGTTTTTACAGCTGTTCCAAAGACTGGTTTAAGGCTTCATTGCATGAAATCGCTGTGACATTTTATAAATTTTCGGAAAAGTCATTGTGAATGTTTCATTAATTTTTTTCTCGAATAGGGCAAATATATGCATTCATAAATAAGTTTTGTTCCGAATTTCATTAAAACCTCTGAAATTTTGAAAATTGTAAAAGTTCAAATATTTTTCGCACCGGTCTTATACCCTGCACCGGCAAATCTTTTACGACTTTACCAGTTAAAGGGAAATTTGAAGGTCGGTGATTACCACAGCATACGCTAGTGTACTTCTCCAGAAAACCTCTGACAGCAACTTTCTCCGAAGAAAAGCCACACGTGGAACTTCAGACGAACAATTATTTATTACAACAAAAAAAAAGAACCCCATCACGATGAGAGAAACTCAGAAATAATTGGAAATCTAATTTATTCATCACTAACCTAATCTATCTATTTGAACTGAATAACAGTTTAATTCTCTAAACCTAACAACTAACTAATTTTTATACACAATTTCGATTCACAATTTCTTCAAAATCTATTAAATGTCAATTAATGTTTGGGCGCACTTTCGAACAATTTAAAACCAGTGGTGACAAAACAGCACTTTCCGCCATTAGTAATGATTATTTAATACCATTAATACCAATTTCTCTCCGAATTAACACACCTCAGTCATCATTTTTGTACACCTCATTTGAAATCTTAGAGCATTTAGTGAGGAAAAGAAGCAGCATGCGAGAAAGTAAAATAATTAAAAGTTAATAAATAATACGATACTGATAGCGTTGGCAAACAAATGCAAATAGATCGAAAAATATATAATAGTAATTATTAAATACTACGATATTGTCATATTCTGCTAATATATAAAAGTATTAGTTTATATTACCGCGAACGAAAGGCAGCCGTCATTATCTCCTCTTATTAGTGCGACGTTATAACAATGGGTTACAACATCCAATAATGACCGCTCATGTATTCGTTTTCACATTTAACACAATTAAAGAACGCAATTTAAAATGAAATAACAAATATAATAAATTAAAAAATGAAAAATGAAATAATATACAAATTCTAACTTACGTAGCAGCCAACTGCGTAAATTGGGAGCAGGTGACTGAAAGCTAACAATCTTTATTTCATATTTATTTCAACTAGGTTTTTAAAAAATTCTAAAAGATTCATTTGCAAACGTATAAAAAAACGCAAAAGTAAGAAACGAAGAAAGAAATATGTATTAATATACACATTCTAACTTATGTAGAATCCAACTGCCTCAAAACATTTCTAAAATTATGATCACGAAGAGCAGGATTTTCAGAGCGGGCGACTAACTTGGACGTCCAATTACTCCAAAAAATGCTCATATTTTCGAAAAATTCAACAGACGTTATTTGAAGGTCTGTTTTTGATGAATACATTTCATTAAGGAAAAAATTGTCTTCATAATTGTAGTTGTAGGAAGACGCCGAAAGAAATGTGAATTTTTACAATTTTCGAAAAATCAGGATTTTCCACCAACATAAGATCTGCGACATTCTCTTAAACGTCCTTCACACTGTCCAACAATACAGTTTAATTAAAGTCGATGGCGCAATTTTTTTAATTTTTAAAATGTCCCAGGGTCTTATTGTAAAGTACCCCCCAAAATTAAAATATTAGTTTCAAAATTCAAGGGGCCGCCACTTCAGCCAGATTGATGGAGGGAAATCAATTTTGGAGAAAAAAATCTGCTGAAGAGTTTGACCGGTACCGTTGTTCACAGATGGACGTTTTGGTGCTAATTGTTTTTTCGTTACCTATAAGACATGTATTCTGACTACACCACGTGTTAGATGATTTTTTTCTAAATTTAGCGACTGGATTTATCCCCTTTTTCGTTACCAGGGCCCTGTAATAAGAGTTTTTCTGCCAAAAATTCGCAGTTTTTTCGCGCAGCATTACATAGCTTTCTCTAAAGTTCCCTATTAAACGCGAGAAAGTAAAAAAATTAACATCAGCTTAGTAGGGGAAACTGTCGTACCTAGGGACACTTAATGTTTGGATTTTTCCCCTCTTTTGGATACGGCATTGTTGATGGTCATCTTTTTTGGTATGTTACATGTCTCAGCACATTTATTTGTAAGAACAGTACTGTAATAGTAATGCTGAACATTCTATAGCATTATTATTGTTTGGGACCATGCGTCCCTAAGTACTATATCGTGCTGATGTACCTGGGACACACAATGATGTACCTGGGGACAATGTAGGGAAAGTGAAAAAAAAACTACAACTCAATTAATGTTTATTCATTTTTTCATGGAGAGAATATCACACTAAAATTTATTGAACAAAATAATCTTTAACCTAGATTATAATAAATAATGTGTAAAGAGAAAAAAAATACTTTTTGTTGCTCCTCTTTACAACCAAACACGAAGTTCTGTCCTCTATTTCAACTTCAAAGGATATAACATCATTTCTTGAGGGGGGAACAGAAAGGACAGAACCCTAGATTTTCTCTCTAAAGGAAACAAGAAAAATAATAAATGTTAGTTGGCTTTGAAAACAACCGAACATAGATGGGTCAGGGAGATTGACTTTTATGTTATCCATGTCAACTTCGTATTTGCAAAACCTTCATCAATTTTTAATGAGTGAATATGTGCATTTTTTAAAAAATATTGCACATTGAAGTTTTCAGATTCGTCCTTTTCTGTACCTAAACTATTGTTCAACAACGAATTCACATACTATCTTTAACAACAGTCAAAACTGCACTATTAATGGTTTCTCCTGGAGATTGGGACCTTTTATTGTTTTCTTTGCTTTTTGTCATAGCCATATTACATCCTGAAACCATCTGAATTGAATTTACCACATTAATACCACCGTTTTGTGGCTAGGGATATCCCTCGGAACATCAACAGTCACTGTCCCAAGGTACAACAATCTGCAATCAGGAATGAGCATGGCTACCGTTGATGGTAGGCCATCTATAGGAAATAAATATACACCTTGAATGAACTACATTCAATGCTAATAAGTGTAGGTATATTTCAATTTTCGACCAGAATGTCTACCATAATGACCTACATTACATTCTTCATGATTTTACAACTTTTATTAATAAAGGTCTTTCATTTAATTATCACTCAAAATTTGATTTATGACAACCAATGTTAAAACCAGAGATTTCTTTCTCAATGATACAATATTATACAAATATTACATTACAGTAATTTTACTACATTAATGGTTTTACTCCTCCACTATACTTCCTTAAATATCAATGGGAAGTATGAACGATTTTAGCAAACATTTTACATTGAAGGCGTTTGCAGGCACTTTTATTGGTGTTTAGAAAATCATGACGATTTGGTCATCCAAGAGGGGTCAGTTTCCAATTACATAATCTAAATTACAGACGTTCTACAAAATTCTCATTGCAAGAATGCATAGAATCTTTTACTCACCGCGTAACATTTTGAACTACAACTAGCTAATATAGAGAAATTACCTTGAGTAATTGTGGTTACTACCACCAAGTTACATAGCAAATGGAATACTGTATACATTACGAATCACAATGCAGCTTCGTTATCAATGCGCTTGCGTTACTGCGTGATTTCAGCTTAGGCCGATATTGAAATGTCATATGCATGCATTAGTTACATAGATTAACATCCTAGTTATGTACGTGAAATGTCATACGCATAAGTAGTTTCTACATGCCAAGCACTGGAGAGCAATTGGCATTACCTATACCTATGTCTTTTGTTTTCATTATATTTAAACTATTTTCGTAATAATTAGTGTTTTAAGTAAATACTATTGTCCATTTTATTACGATGCATTTTAATCTTGAGCAAGGTTGCCACAAACAGAATTTATTTTTAATGGAAAAAAGTAATTTTACCTGTTAAAAGTAATGGAATTTCTGTTAAAATTTCAAAATCAAATTGTACAAAAATCTTACATGCTACAGTAATCAGACATCATGTTTTAATTCCACCTATTTCTTTTCGATTTCTTTCATGTCTGTGACACTTCTCCGTGTTCTTCAAAGTTCTCCGAGGTTTGCAGGGGAAAAAAATCAATACGGGAACGTTGAAAATGAAGTTTTACATTCATGTTCCATCCTAAGTCCATGAAATTTTTCCAACAATTAAACATTTTTTTGTATTTTATATTTCCGTTGTAACCGAAAAACTTCGCCCCAAATTATTTCAACCAAACCCAGGCCCTTTTTGCACTAGATATTCTGTACTTTTAAACAAATTTTCTTTCATTCAATTTCTAATCTATATCCTCCATAAAGATCCCTTCTTTGAGTTTCTCATAAGATACGTTTGTAAATCTAGTTACCAAGTTCTGAAGCAATCATCGACTTTTGAAAGTGCATTTTCGTAAGACACTTAAGATGTATTGAATGGGCAATAGGTGTTGAGGCAAACCAATTTCCATTATGTACACGTTTACGCGAGGCTACGTTTTGACTAGTCTATGAGTATAAACAACCTCCATTGACTTGCATCGTAAGCGGCATTAAAGAAATTCGTTAAGCCACTTTAATGAATAATACAAAAAACGTCATAGTGCCTTCCTCTTTAAATAATTTTATTACTTTAGTTCCTCCGTGTCTGTATGAAGAGAACGTTACTCCGGGTAGTAGAAAGTTGTTTTTTTAATTTGTATTTCCTCCCAGACTTGACCAAATAAATTCAACGGCATGTTTTGCCAGATGAAAATCACGAATCAAATCATTAAGTTAGTTTTGACTGAATAATTTTAATGCAGAATCTTTCTATGACTTTTAATCATTTGCATCATCACTTTACTTTACTAACCTGCTCTCAATAACCTGTGGCATATCCTCAAGAATGGTAGGTGGAACTGGAACAAGGAAAGATGCGCTCTACAGAACTGGTCGTAAGGCGTAAGAAATGTTAGTATATTGTATTACGTACTTACATTTTATGACCTTGATGATTAACTATACAAAAATAACAGTCGTATAAATGATTTTGTGACCGTCTCCACATCATTGGAATCGCAAACGGCATTGATTTTTTTTTTAGTTTTTTTCCACAGTCTCAGACTCTCAACACAAATACGGCATACTTCGTGTGGTGCTCAGCGTTCGTCTTGATCGTCAACCCTTGTACGATATACAAATGCGTAATTACATTCTTCGCGAAACTATTAATATCCTTGCTTAACAATTATGTAGCTGCCCTAAATAAAGGAGAGGTTTGGGTTATTCAAAGACTTGCATGAACCGAGTTGTAAAGAAAGTTCACGAACAAAATATTACAGTACATAGTGTATAACCTGACTACAGCATGTAAAATACTTTCTTACCTAATAGATGAGTCAGTGGCGTCCCTCACCCTGGACCTCTGGTGTTGGCAGGGAAGTAAAAAGTTACCCCTCACTTCTCTTTTCGTAAACTTATTTAGGGTGTAATTGAATTATATAAACCAAATCTTGATTTATTTTAAATTATAATAGTGGAAGAATTAAGGAGAGATAGTTTTAAAATAACAACAATGAGGGTGCTGTAGTTTCCATTGCAAAGATGGGAATAATACATTTTAAAGTAGCTATTTCGATGTTTTTCCCATTCTTGGTTCTCGTTCTAAAAATTAAATTCCGATATATTATTATGGTTCGGACATGGTCGCCCATTATCAATTTCTTTCTTCATACGAAAGGGAAATAAGCTATTATTTCACAGCAAATATTATTGTACCACTTTTTCCCTCTCCATATTAAAAAAGTAATAATTTCATGAGTATTTCATCCTCAAACATGTTTCAAATGTAATAGCAGTTGTACTTGTAGGACAGTTCTAAATTGTGTTTAACGTTTGCAATTTTCGGTAATGCAGATTTTAAAATGAAAATTGGCCTTGCACAGTTTTTAAAAACACAAATTAGCCTAATCAAGCAAAGAAGATAAAAAAATAGAAAGACGATTTTGAGACTATTTTAAACGTGAATGTGCTTCATGTTAATTCTCCCTCTCCCCAAAATTAAAAGATCCGTTTCCAATTCGCAAGACCTTGAGCGAGACCTTGTCAATCAGGAAATAACCATTAAAAATCTTGTGAACGAATTTAAGCTCTAGTGTCAACGGACGGACGGATGGAAGGACAAGATAAGAAAAGTGTATCAGAGTCCCCCAAAACATGCATTTCCGTCAATTTTTTGCATCATTTAGGTACATACTAAAAAATTCAATGAGTAGATCTATTTCGTTTGTAAATTTGCAGATAAAGTAAAAGATTTTTTTTCTTAAACCTTTCCTACATTCTTTCAATTCCATTCTTACTTCTATAAGAGTTTCCGAGTATTCTGCATTGCTTACTACATCATATATAAATAAAAATCGATGAACTGATTATTTTTAGAACATTTGGAAAATAAGCATATTACTCTGGAGTATGTCACTTATATTTTGCTCTTGCATTGCAGAAATGTGTTTAGAAAATGGCCGTCAAATTTATGAAGACCAACTGGTAATCTTGAGAAGATCATGAACAACCGAATGTAGAAGGAATTTGTTTGAAATAGATTTATAAAAGAAACGGTAAGTAGTGTATTATTAATATTACAATATGTAAAAATACAGTATACTTATATTGCTGAGAGAAAAGCAAAATATAATTAGGCAATATATAAATTCTCAGTATATAATACGTACTGTAAATTACTATAAGATGTAATATTTAGTCCAATATTTCTAGTCAGCTGTGTATACTAAAGTCAGTAATGTTAATCCAACCACAAAAGCTTCATTTGCGTTCACTGGCTTTTATATAGAACACATTTATTCTGAAAGGCATCAGTAGTAAGCACAAAGAACAATGGCACCATTCACTGAGGTGACAAAAGTCATGGGAAGAAAATACACAAAGGCAATAATATCGGGTACAAAAAGTATAAATAAGCAGTGCGTTGGCAGAGCTTTCATTTGTACTCGTGTGATTCATGTAAAAAGGTGTCTGACCTATTTATGGCCACACGACGGGAATTAACAGACTTTGAAAGCAGAAGAATAATTGAAGTTAGACGCATGGGAAATTTCATTTCGGAAATCGGTAGGGATTTCGATATTCCGAGATCGACAATGTCAAGAGAGTGCCGAGAACCCCTAGTTTCAGGCATTGCCTCTCACCATGGACAACTCAGTCGCCGACAGCCTTCGCTTCATGACCGAGAGCAACGGCGTTTGCTTAGAGTTGTCAGTGTTAATAGACAAGCAACAACGCGGGAAATAACGGCAGAGATAAATGTGGGACCCACAACGAACGTATCCTTAGGGCAGTGCGACTAAATTTGCTTTAATTGACAATGGCAGCAGAAGACCTATTCGAAATCCTTTGCTAAAAGCACGACAACGCCTGCAGCCTGTCTCCTGCGTTCGTCACCGTATCAATGAGACCCTGGACGATTGGGAAAACCGGGGCTTTCAGGTGGCACGAGCTGATTTTATGGTTCGAATGGTCGAGACCCCATTAATCCAAGGACCCAAGATGTCAACAAGGCATTGTGCAACCAGGTGGTGGCTCCATAATGGTGCGGACTGTTTTTTACATGGAATGGACTGGGTTCTCTGGTACAACTAAACCGTTCATAGGCTGGAAATGGCTAGTTTCAGCTAATTTGACACCTTTTCCAGCTATTTATGTACTACACGTTCCCAAACAACGATGGGAGCAACTTCATGTTCCCAACAATTTTTTTATGGGTGACAATGCACTATTTCATCGGGCCACAATTGTTTACGAGAGGTTTGGAGAACATTTTGGACAATTCGCACGAATTATTTAGCCATCCAGATCCTGCAAATCTTGCACCGGCAGTACTCTGGCAATTATGGACCGCTTTAGAGACAGCATGGCTCAATATCCCTGCAGGGGATTTCCAACGAATTGAGTCCATGCCACGACGACGTGGTGCACTTCGCTGGGCAAAAGGAGGTCCGACACGATATTAGGAGGTATCTCATGGCTTTTGTAACCAATTTAATACGGTAGATAAATTTGAAAACTAGCGTTTCTTTTCTTGCATACTTACAAGATACATATAGGAAACAATTATAATTTCATAAAATTCAAATTTCAAAATAAAAGGCAGTCAATGTTTAGTCGGTTACGTTCAATATTGGAGTGCAGTTCGTGCAATACGTGCAGTTCAATATTGGAGACTGACAAATTTTGGCTGAACCCCTTACCTCCGTGTTGTTTACTACGTCTAATTACCATAAACAAGAAAATATGTTTGCAATATTTTTTAAAAAAAATCAATTGCCTTATTTTACATCAATATTACTTGTAACGTAGAGACATACAATATTACTTGTAACATGTACATACATGTTAAGTTATTATATGTCCAATAAAAATAATTCTTAACATCTCTCAGATTTTGCATTTATAAGAATGATTCTTTTGCAGAAACCCCATCATCAAATGAAGTTGAGATTAAACATTTTGCTTCCGTCAGAAATTTCCTGTCTATTATCTAGTCGGAATACGCCGTTCTGAACACGCTTGTGCAGAAGGATGTGTACTACGGATGCGTATTTTTTCCATTTCGTCCTAATGAAATCTTGTTGAGAAAATGTTTCTGTAATGAAATAAAATGAAATTTTATTCGAGTCGTTATTTAGTGTATTAAGAATTAAATAAAAATATATTTTATTGATTATTTTCATTATTTGTCATGCTCAACACCAATCCTGCAAGTGTTATCCTTTCCTTATCCTACAACGTATTTTCGTATTTTCTCTTGTATACCGTTTCCATTATTTACACAAATGTAGGCTAATAATAAATTAATAATAATAATAATAATAATAATAATAATAATAATTTCATTGTGTAAAACCAAAAAAAAACTATTAATACTAAAAAGCTATTCACAAAGGGGCGATGTTTCAAAGGTATTTTTTTTAATAGTCTAAAAGATAATTAGAACATGGGCTCGGAAATGCGTAGTTGCAAATTTCTCCGAAGGTATATTTATTTGAGACAACTAAATTGTGGAAGCTTGCCACATATTACGCACTACACTAGGCATTTGTATCGTGTTCGGTAGCCAAAGTCGATAGGAGGTCGTTTCAAGGAAGAGACGGTCGCTTTGAACATTTCATCAACGGGCTGTTCCAGCCTGATTAATTAGAAAAGTCAAAATACCTATAGGATATTTTGGAATAAAATATAAAAATACGTCGACAGATAATAGTCAGAAAGGGAAAATATAAAGAAAAATAAACAGAAATGAGACATTGGGGACGTAAGGCGTCATTAAATAGCAAGAAATAAGAGTTCGAATAGATATTTAAAATAATAGAAAAATAATTTTAATAAATTATATTTAATAAAAGCGACTGTGTTAGGGTAGACGAGAGAATTCCAATAGCTTAGTTACAGGGGACAAATTAGCATCTGACTCTGGCAGTAACAATTGTAACATGTAAACAGCAGAAACAAGCTGGGTTGATATACGAAAATTTGGTGTCAGAAGTTTCGTACGAGTGGTATATTTTTCAGCCCACAACAAAGAAACGGACGTGCCTTGACATAGTATAACAGCGTCCAATTAGACAACCAAAACTGAGCTAGCCAACCAAATTGAGTAAATATGAGTAAAAATAAATTGAGAGGGAGTAGCGTACTGTCACAGTACGTACTAGTGATGCCATGATAGTTGCCACCACGACGACTCGGCAATTTTGGTGGCCAAGACAGTTATAGCGTGTTCCAGCAACAACCAAACATTTCGCCATCTAAATATATTTAGTTAGGGTCTAAGGGAGTGGAAGCGAAAATAAGACACTCGCAAGTAAGTCTCTCTTAGCCTCTCCATCTCGACTCCTCTCTCACCTTCACGTGGTAGGTCCTGTTATGTCGAGTTACCCATTCCAAGGTTGTGGTGCCGAATCCCCTTGGCGGCATGGGTCGACAAACAAACGAGAGATGGGGGTTCTAGTAAATTTGCTAGAATGGTGTGTAGCAGCCATGCTGGAGCGCCTCACATATTTTGAGGTGGATCTAGCCAGCTACAGCCCATGCCTGGCCTGTAAAAAAGGCAAAAACCCTAAATGGCAGATGTGGCAACCCTAGCTATTGCGGAAAGTTCATAGCTAGGTAGGAAACCAGACCTGAAGATAGCAGCCCTATCAGGCATCGCATTCCACGAGATGCTGGTAACGTTTCTGGAATTAATTTATATACTCGCTCGTTCGATGGAAATATGCAAGGCTCACATTTTGATAACGACATGGCTAAGAAGAAGAAGAAAGGTAAATGAAATGGGCTTATTGATAATTTAAATGTTGGAATGTTCGAGGACTGCATACAAACGTCGAAGAAATAATAGAAGTTATGATCAGAAAGAAAATTAATGTTGCTCTACTACCTGAAACAAAAAAACTTCGCGCAACCTCATGTAGTATTAGAGATATAGTTATGTTGTGGACTGGGGTTGCTCAGACAAATCACACTAGTACTGGAGTAGCTATACTAATAAATAAACAATGGAAAGGATTTATCATGAGTTATATATTTATCAATGATAGAATAATAGTGTTGCGTGTCAAGTGGTTATAAAAGAATAATTGGAGCATATGCTCCGGAAGAAGGTAGAAACGTTAGTGAAGCATGTAAAAATATATAAGCATACTAAAAGATATGCAAAATATGATAAACACAATAAATAAAAATGCTTATCTCAATTGCAGGAGATCTCAATGCAAGGGTCGACTCACAATCAGTGTTTGATGTTGTGGGATCCTTTGGTGAAACAACAGTTAACAATAATAGACGAAGGTTAATTTAATTCTGAATTTACAATGAACTAAATATAACGAACACATTCTTCCGGAAGAAATATATTGATAAATTTACCTGGGCAGCAAGAGGAACACGTATCTCATTGATTATATTATTGTAAATAAGAAAACAAAACATCTGGTTAGAGATGTACATATGTTCAATGAAGAAGATAATAATTCTGTTGACCATAATGGCTCCGTGGAAAAGAACGAGAAGAAAAGGAAATATGCAGGAGAAACGAGTAGCATATAAAGTAAACTTATTGAATGAGTGAATAGTATACTTGTATACAAACCGTCAAACAATTTTTGACAATGAATTTACTAATCATTAAGATAGAAGAAGAAAGGGCAAATATAAAAAGATCTGTGGAGGCGGCAGTAGAAGAAGCCCTTGGCTATAGGTATAAAAACTATAGAAGAAGAGGAATCAAATTCTGGGAACAGAGGATCTTGAGGAAGCTGTAAAAGAAAAAAAGATGCCTACAAGAAAATACTCCAGACTCCGTCACAAGAAAACAAATTTGATTATAAAAGAAAATGTGCAAAAACAAAGAAAAATATTAGAGAAGCTTATGGGAAAAGCTGGGATTATTATAGAAGTTGTACTGAAGATGACGCTCATGGACGGCAAGAATACGCATTCAAAGTGTTGAAACATCTTAATAAAGAAGAGAAAGACACAGCCAATATAAATGTTATCAAAGAACGAGATTAGTTGCGGTACTACAAAGAACTGTGGTGTGATATAGAGGACAATTGAGACATCCAAGAAACTTTGGACCAGAACATATAGATCCTATAAGTATGAAAGAATTATAATGTGCATTGAAAATTAACAGAAGTAGAAAAGACGCAGGAACAGACAACATGAATATTGAATTATTGAAATATGGTGGCCCTGCTTTGATATCGAGACTGTTGTACTTCATTAATCTATGCTGGAGTTATTTTCCAGTACCAGAAGAGTGGGTAGTGGCTGTTGTAAAACACTTTTATGAAAGAGGTGATAGATCAGTCTGTCACTATTATAGAGGAATAAGTTTGCTAACTGCTGGCTAGAATAAGAATGAAAGCAACAGCTGACTCCATCAGTGAACAACAAAAAAAAGACACTCTTCGGATTGAGAAAACGACGGTCTTAGAAAAGGACGATCTTCAGATAGCGTGTGTTGACTCAAAATACTAACACAGCCGTGTCAAACCGCGCCCGCACGAGCTCCTTGCCCGCCCGGGGAGCCCGGCGCTCCTACGGGCACGGGCAACTTCCACTGACTCCGATCTCGTGTCCCCTGCAAACCCAGAAACGGGTGTACACGGGCAAACCGAAGCGGCGCCAGGCATGGAATAGTGGCGACATACAAAAGATGTTTGCCAGATTTGTTCTATCAAAATCCGAGATTTGAATGATGGTTACATTTTTTACTATTAATTACTATTTTATATTTACTTTCTTTTAAATTCAGCCTTGTGTAAACATTTTTTCCAAGTGGCAAGAATACGTTTGAAAGGCGAATTCTTTCCATGTTTTCGTTTTGGGTTATATTTTATTAAACCATTCAGTTATTTGTGAATGTAGCAATGTGATATGTTATGAATAAATATCTATAAGTTAACAATTCTTGTTTACGGAAGGGCAGCTCTTTTAACAGACAGTTCAAGATTTGTAATAGATCCAAACCTGAACGTAGGAAGTGAATGTAATCGCTACCCTCTTAATATATTCTAAATATATTCGTTATATCGTAAATATATTACGAAATAAAGATACTTTCGCAGCGCCCGCGAGCTCTAGAAAGCTAGTTACCTCGCCCGCGACCTTCACATGCCTGTACTAATAGAAAGAAGAAAAGGGTACAATCTTGAAACACACACCCATTATTGAATACGTGAAAGCGTTTGAAAGGTTTTGGGAAATTTTAATAAGAAAGGGGATACCTTACTATCCAAGTAATTAACCACCAACATCAAGTGGGTCGAAGAGAACGGAGCCCTGTCAAAGGGCCAAAAAAGTTTCCGCCCGTTCGATGGAG
The DNA here is from genome assembly GCA_031308135.1 of Acheta domesticus. NCBI lineage: Eukaryota > Metazoa > Arthropoda > Insecta > Orthoptera > Gryllidae > Acheta > Acheta domesticus. The sequence goes on from JAHLJT010006602.1 coordinate 27,483, forward strand.
CATAACTACAAGCTCCTGCGCCACATCGAGCGGGCCAGAGCCGATGAAGAAGACATGCCGCTAGCACTCCTCGACCTACAAAACGCGTTTGGGTCAGAGCGCTGCAGGATGCCCTTCTTGCAATCGGGGCCGGGGAAGTCTTCACCGATACAGTGACAGACATATACGACAACAACACGACAAGGGTACTCACATCCCGCGGCCCGACGGGTGAAATCCCCATCACCCGTCACCCGACTCGGCGGGGGTGCCCACTTAGCGGGACCCTCTTCAACATCGTCATAGAAGCGACCGTGCGAGCTGCGGAGAAGGCCGCGACCGGGCACGCGAAAGTCTTAGCCTATGCGGATGACCTCGCCCTAATCGCGAGCGGAAAACAGGAGCTACAGGCAATGGCGGACGCGACGCAACGGGCCCTAAGAATGACAGACGTGAAAGTTAACCCCCACAAATGTGTCACCCCCGCCGTTCACCGAAGAAGACATGCGGTTGTAGGCATCAAGATAGATGGGCATTTATTACGAGCCCTTGGCGCGAATGATCGCACAGACTATCTGGGACGGCCAGTAGGCTTCTCCCTGGTGAAGGACTGGAAGGGGCTTTTTGAACAAGAAAGCATTGCTGGTAAGATAGCTGAGTCAAAGCTCAATGACTGGCAAACGATCGACGCCCTGACTCAGTTCGTCTTGCCAGCGCTCACCTTCCCCCTCCGAATGGGAAGATACACGAGGAAGCAGCTGCTCACAACGGACAGCGCCCTGCGAGCGCATGTGAAAGACATCCTCCCCCTCCCAGAGCGCGCTCCCTCCTCCTTTCTCTACGGACACCGCGAGGACTGGTCGATCGGCCTCACGAAGGTGAGAGAGGAAGCCGATTTTTGAGCGATAGATTCTGCCTTCAAAATTTTAACGAGCCCAGACATTAGCCTCAGAAATGCCGCCATGGAAGAGCTCGATGCCCAAACAAGCCACTGCGCCAGGTCACAATCGGCGCCGAACGTGCGTGCGGATATCTTATTAACCGCCCCTTCGCCCGCAGATACGGCCTTGAGACTTTTTGGTCGTGCGCGCGTAACGCCACGGGCAGGGTGGGGGTCGAATGGGAGATAGGAGAGAACAACGGCACCCTCACCCTCCCCTCCTCTCCTCTTACCACCGGCCATGGCACCACCCCGGCGCCCGTCGACGCAGAGGCCAGCGCCGGCGAAGGCGCTGTGGGCAACGCCCCGCAGCTGACGCCGACCAACCCCGGCCGCGCAGGACGGTGCGCGGGCCGACTGGGGCGCCGCCCCGATGCAGCCACAGGACGCCGAGAGCGGTCGCCAGGCCACACACAGGGCGGGGCCGGCCGCCACCCAGCGACTCGACGCCGACGACATCCCGGAGCGCGGCGCCCGCGCAGCCAGCCCCGGCGTCGCCCTGGCGCCCCCGCCCCCCGCTGCGCCAGCGGCTAGAGCGCCGGGCCCGGGCGCCCAGCAGCAGCAGCCGCCGCCGCCGCCGCCAGCCACCCACGGAGGATGACAGAGCGGTGGTCACCGTCGGGCCCTCGGGGACGTCTGGCGGGGCTGGGCAAGGCGTCAGGCTTCTTCACGCGGACCGGGGAGCGCATGAGAAGACCTGCGTAAAAGTTCTTCTTCCCGGCCCGCCTCAACTCCGCTCCCGCCTTAAAGCACCGCCCTGGTAACAACAAGGCCTGCCGGAAGGGCTGTACCCGCCCAGGCGGCACAACCGCGTTCGAGAATCTCGCATGGCACCAATGAGTGCCGATACAATTCGGCGCCACAACATCTGCGAGTATTACAAGGAGGCCGCAGTGGCGAGTGGATGGAAGGTTCTCAAAGGAAGCCAGGTACCTCGACCTGGTACGAACTCGCGCGGGGCCTACACTCCATCACCGTTGAAGCCACGGCAGTGGCGGCGCGCGCCGGTAAGCTGCAGGAGAGATGCGAAGAAAAGAAGAGTAAATACAGTGCCTTCCGTACAGTTCTCCTCAGCGCCAGCTACGCCTCCGCCGAAATGATACCGCTGGCGGTGGGTGCCCTGCGCGAATGGTACCGCACTCCTAAAGGTCTCGAATGGCTTATAACCTGAGAACATTATACAACACCACGTAGCTGACGCCATCACCGGGAGCGCGGCGTGCTACTTCGCCCGCATGGCGAGGGTCCATCTGGCCTCGCGCGATCTGGCCTCGAGTACAGAGAGATTGTGGAGATCTGTGCCCCTCCACCGCACAACGGCAGCAGCGCCAGCGGGGCGGACCCACGCCACAGACGCCACACGCCCCTCGTGCAGCAGCACAGCGGATGAAAAACTTTGTGCATGAATAATGAATAAATGCTTTTTTCCACTTTCGACAATGGAATATTTTATCTAAATATTGAAGTAATTCATTTCATTGATGTATTTCAACGATATTTATTATTGATCCAAAATTACAATATTGTAAGTACGATTAGAGATTGTATTTGAAACATTCTGAATATATGTATTAAAAGCCTGTATGCTGGAACAATAATATGTATCGATACTGGTTGCAAAATCGGCAAAACGTTCCTGAATATAAAACTTGGAGTTCGACAGGGTTGTAGCTTATCAGCATCTCTGTTTAATCTATACACAGATTTAGTGCTGAATGAATGGAACTGTTCAAACAGAAGATTAACTTCAGCGCAACAAGCGCAGAAAAATAGCTAGATATATTATAACAGAAATATCCACATCTAAAATCAAAATTATGGCATTTTGCGGGAAGGAACCAAAGAGATCTAAGATAGTGGTAGAAAACCAGGCTCTGAATCAAGTAAGTAAGCAAGCAGTAACTATCTCTGAAACGATATATCGTACAACTACGACAAGAAGTAGAGCATAAACTTTCGCAGTTCCAGCTTATGTATGGAATCATAAGAAGAACCCTTGGTAAGAAATCCCGAAAACAAACAGTTCAAATTCTATAAGACTATGACAATATCAACCCTTTAATACGGTGGCGAATGCTGGGGTTTGAAACGAGGAGAAATGCATTGAATACAGATACCAGAGATGAAGTTTCCGAGCGCAGTAAAAGGTTGTACGAAAACTGATGAAAGAAATCAAGATAGTCGAAAAGAGTTAAAAGTTGTTATCAGTCCTCGATCAAATCCAAAAGTATAAAAGAAATTGGACCCAACATCTATACAGAATGGAGGAGCAGCGCCTTCCTCAAAAGGCCTGGAAATATCGACCTCTTGGAAAACGAAATCCCGGGAAACCAAGAAAACGGTGCACCATCGAACCGGAACAGGCCGATAGGCCTAGACCGTGAAGATGATGAAATACATTGAGTTACATGTAAAATGCACGAGTTTCATTGATATAATTACTCTCGTAAATCATAATCGCAGCACACGGCACTACCGGTTTTTGCCAATGCACCGGCTAGCAAATAAGCGAGAACCCATTGGAACGAGGGCATTCTGTTGCGTGGTTCAAATGTGCGCCGTGTAACTTCTTGACAATATTGAATTTTAATTTAACGTGGTTATGCGAAAATTATTACAGTGAAGAGGAAACGAACAAAGTAGTGCAACGTGTGGGAATAAACATACTGTGAAAATCTTTGTGAAAATCCTGATTGAAGTGTGATCGCTAGAGAAGCCGCTAGCTCACAGAGAAACGGATGGACGTTTTGCTGTCAATCAATTTTTCCATATCAAGGGCCCACCAAATTTTAATTCCGACTACACAACGTATTAGATGAAATTATTTACTATACCGTCTAGGGAAAATATTTATCCACCTATTCGTTACCAGGACCCAGCAGTAAGAGTTTTTTCCTGTCGAAACATCGTCGTTTTTCCTTAGCATTAGAATATGTAGCTGTTATGATAATTAATATTATGTACTATTTTATGTGTTATTTTTACTATTATTACTATTACTATTATTATATTATAGTTATTATATTATAGTAGCAGTAGAATGACAGTAACAAGTAAATTTTAATTTTACATTAAACATAAAACTACAATTCTAAAATGTTAAATATTTTGCTACTGAAAATAATTGTATACTGTATAATATCTTAATCTACCTGTAAAAAGTATTGTAGTATAATTTTTAGGGCAATGACTCCATCTCGATCAGGTTTTTCTGTCCAGTTTCCCTGGTCCTTTGAGCAAATGCTGAGATGGCCCCTTGCTTTGCTTCTGGACAGTAAATATAACTTCCCTCTCTCCACCCAATATACATTGACTCGTCATACACGATTGTAATTGTATATGTGACTCAATAAATTATTATTATTATTATTATTATTATTATTATTATTATTATTAATACTTTCTCTGCACTTCTTAAGCGTAAACGAGAAAGGAACTAGTGCAACAGAATGGCACAGACTTTCTCGTATAGTTAGTTTCCTGAACTCTTGAATCGGAGTTAGCTTTTCGGTTTTGTCCTACCCTTTTCCCGGCAGCCATCTATTCCGCGTAATATATTTTTTTTACATTTTTTTCAATTTTTCAGCTCTGTAATGGTAGAACTGAAAACTAAAGCTTGGTCCTACATCCCAATTTTCGTTAATTATTTGAAAACTTTTTCGAGAAAATTGCGTTTAGGCATTTTTTAAAATGAGAAATTTCAAGCTAATTTTCACAGAAAAGTATTCGAGAAACTTATAAGATATCATTTGAAGCGCAGGTCCCACAAATGCAATATTGTGCACAAATTGCCGGTAAATTCAATGCAATAATGTAAACAAATTGCCGACGTGAGAGATATAAAAAATTGTGTATTTTTTTAAATAAAAAGGAAATAGTGAAATGACCTTTGTGTTCTCTATTACAAGTGAATTAGCTTTATCTTTACGAAAAGTTTAATGAAAACTATTGGAGTCCTTGGTGAGAAAATTTTGTTTCCAACATTTTTTTGATTTCATTCATATTTCACTCAAAATTGCTCGAAAATTATTATAATATTCAAAAAATGTACTTTATGTTATTTAAAGATCCAATAGTGAAGAAAAAAATCTTCAATATGATAGTTGTAGAAATACGCCGAAAAAATTTAACTTTTGTAATTTTCGAAAATTCAGAGTTTACAGTGAAAATCGGACCTATGCCATCTTTATAAATGTATTTCCCTCTGTTTTTTTTAATTAAAAGAAAAATTTTGAACCATTTTGAAAATTTACCAGAGGCTTCATGAAAAGTATTCCAAAATTTAAAGAATGTTTTTCTAACTCGCAGAGCATTGAGTCGGACCGCATCGACCGGGGAATATTCGTTCTGAAAAAATCCTAGAAATAGCTCAGGCGCTAATGTTTTTCACGAAGAGACGTTTTTAAAAGTACCAGTTTTTTGGTATCAGAGAACTCCAAAACGTATTTACCTACATCCATTCCGTCCTTACATATAAGCAATAAAGATCTGTTTGATTGGGGGTCGTTTGACCTGAGGGTCGTACGGGGTCTTCGTCTGGGAGAAGACATTGTAAATACTTGACACACTTTCACACGAATATGGGATTTATAAGAATCAATAAAATCAACAACAACCAAAAAGACATCCTCAATACTACAATAAATGAAAAGACAAAACATAATCCCTTATTAACGTTATAGTTTGCCACACTCTTGAACTTTTCAAAAGGTTGATTTTCTTTTCGTTTATTTACTGGCCATACAGTTTTATTCTCACAAATTTTTAATGGGTTTCCATCCTATCACTAATGGCAAGTTTATCATGTAAACTTCTTTTACCTGACAAAAATGTTCTCGTACGGAATTTAACTATTCTTTGGCTTCAAAAAATTAATTTTACAAATTTTCGAAGAACATAAAATATACTCCTTTCTCCACCGAAATAAAACCTTAACAAACCATTTTCAAATTGTTAATCTTTTCTTAACCGTACGTAACATTATCATTCGGACCGATGGCCAAGCAGTTAAATTATCTGACTTCAAAAATGGAGGTTTTTAAGTAAACTTCAGTTTTCATCCGCACCCTGTTACAGTATTCCCTCACTTGTTATTTTGCTTCTATCACACTAAAACTTTCACTGCAGCATTGGATAAAAGTTCGCGATACTTATCGTTCGGCTGCCGCCCCTCGCTCACTGCCCTGCTCGCAACGGTGCCGCTTGCAAGCGAGGAGCCGCCGGGCTCCTGAGGTCGCCAGCGAACCACCGCGATCGTGCACTTCCCCACAACGCCGCTCGAATGCTGCTTGCTTCGGGCGCCACCGGTTGCCTCTTTCTCCAGTCTTCCATACACTCGTACTCAAACGTGCGCCCTCTCCACGAACTTTGCTTTCGTGATTCTAATTTTCTTCGTCGCTGTTGTTGCTCATTAAGAGTTCGCGGTTCTACTTATCACCAGACAATTCTAATAGTCCACTATAATCACAGTTCAAACGGATGCTAGTTTTCCAGTCTATATTCACTCCCAATTTCTTTTATTTTTAATGACCAAAATCTAAGACCCCGCTCACTACCTCGTAGCAATTGTAACTGTTCAATGGTGGATCTTTCGTATTCACCTCACTATAAACCGTTTGAATTTATCATAGCGTTTCGTCACTAAGTACTTTATCATCTTCCTAATAAGATCTGCTCACGTTTTGGAAACGTTTCTCTCACAAATCACTCACATCTTACTCCACTCGACCAGGAAGACCCCCCGTCCTACCTCAAAGACTGCTTGACCGAGAAAAAAATGTTTTCTCCCGCCCTTCATGTGGGCACCTTCTCCTGCTGCCCCTCCGTGACGTAAGAACCTTCCCCTCACGAGCTGGCAAGGGACACCATCGCATCGCTCGTCCCAGGGCGCGTCCTTTTCGCGCGGCAATTTGGATTTCCTCGTCGCCGAGCTCGCACACGAGACCGGGCTTTGCGACTCGTAATCCCCTGCTCAATCATATGTTTTTTCGTGCCAAAAAAATCTTCATTCTTCTTATTTGTCGTTCTCTTCAGATTACTAGTCAACTTGAAAAAGGTCAAATGCTTCCTGACAGCTATCGTCCCACTTCCACTCTCTTCCGTCCTGTAATAATCTGTAGAACGGTGACGTTAAGTTTGCAACATCCGGGTACAATCTGGCTCAGTAGATGCAGATATCGATTAACTTCGTGACATCTAAAGACGTGCTAATAATATGCACATTAACGTGTCTGTAGAATGTTTTATACCTCCTTGCACCGGAGCCCGGATTTTATATTGCGTCATTCCCGTTCGTATTGGAAGATGTTTAACAGACATTGCATTAAACAAGGTTTATGTTTGATAAAAAATCTCTGACTTCTAGAAACCATCAAATTTGGATCAGACTAGTTTTTATTTTTAAATTCAGATATACTATCTTAGCTGAAAGTTTTGCAATTTTGAAGACGACATACTTTGGGAAAATGTTAATAGTCCATGCATTGGTATTAATCACAATCTATCTCTATGAATCATTGACAAATACATCTTTTCAGAAATATTTCAGTATTTGCCAATTACTATGGCTATTCAAAGGTCATATTCTCTGACTATTATCAAGCAATCATTTCAACTTTTCCATTTCCTTAAAAATTTATAGAATTTCCCAATTGTCAAACATTCCATGTTGGAATAATACATACTTGATATTGGGTTAATAATCTGTAAAAGAGTAACTTAAATATTTTTTTATTTAACTTGCACATTTAAAATGTTCACAAAGTAGGTTAGCTTTGACCAACATGTGTACTAGAAAAGTACTATCACTCCCACACCACTCCACCACATTATTGAATCACATGCACAGTAGTATATTTAATTGCAATAACCAATAACCATTCAGTCAAATCTGGCAGCTGCCTTAATTATTTTCACATCCTAACATTGGCCCAAACAAACTGTATCAGTTTTACACAATATAGTTTATACTAAAGGGCGCAGAAGACATCTATAAACACTATTCTGCAAGTTTGCGTGGCTGTATTTTTAAGTTTATTTTGTGATAATTTACTCTGGGAAAAATTATGAAGAATTAATAACATTACATTATTGAAGTGTATTATTTAAACCTCAAATTAAATAAAAACAATAAAAAAATATTAACAGCTCCTTGCAACTTGAAATTAGAACTTTGTTTTCACAGTTTATAATTATTTTTTCAAGAAAGGCAACTTGCAAGATATTAGATCCATGCATATGATTCTGTCTGGCTTCTAATAGTCCCAAACCATTGCAAAATGAAAATTTTGCAATAGTTTGGGACTATTAGATTATACAATTTTATGCTGAACACATTATAAATAAACATTAAAAAAAGAAAGAAGGGTTTTGAATGAAAAAAGGGACACCTGCCACATGACTTGTGCAGAGGCATTACCCTATATATTACTGGAATCCACCAGTAGAAACACATTATGGATCATACACATTCATATTGTTACACACACGTACTATTGTTGCACATCACAAATATAGCAGGAAGTAATTGTCCAATTATGTTACAATAATTGCAAGACAAGCAATATTTCTTCTAGAAAGGAAATATTAATAATAACTCACAATAAGTTCAGCATTAGTTTATAAAGACAACATTGTATATTCAAAACTAATAAGGGACAATGTCCTTTTACAATGTTTCCAGTTAGTGTATTTTCTATTTGCAGGAGTAACTTTTAAAGCTTTCAGAAATTCATGCATCACAGGTATTATCTGATTATTTCATTAAGTCCTCCAAAATGGTGCAAAGGAAATTCCAATTCAAAGCATACAGATTAGACAATTTGGATAAACTCACATTCATAACCTTTAGCTCTCTGCCACAAATTGGCCTATCAAGTCTCGGAAGTTACTATACATTGTACTAAAAAATGACACTTAAAAAATTGGAGCAAAATTCACATGAATTACATACCTGATTTCCAATTCATTTAATAACAGAGAAGCCGTAAACCAATTAGACCTAAATGCATCTCTCATGACTAGACCTCGAAATTTTAGGCACAAAAAAAGTGATGATTAATGCACCTAAAATAGGTAACAAAATTATGAAACTTAGTCACTTTTAAGCATAAATAATGTTTTAGGCACTTAAAATAGGTTACAAAATAATTAATCCAGACTTTTAAAACCATATAAGCCTCAAACTGTCACAGCGCAGCTGCACAGGGAATTGTGCAATTGCCTAAGAAGCGCGAGGTGATCGGAGATGAGTGTGAAACATCATCTTTATATTGACTTACAGAACTTATTTTCGGTGTATTGGATGAGAGATTTCGGTGCGTAGTAGATTGCTTATTTGATCATTGAATATTCGCGTTTTGAGACACTGTGGAGAGTATTTGCGTTTCGGTATAACACATTTATAAAACGAGTTAAATTAAAATATGACAATTCAATAGGCATTAACCGCCCTTTTAGGACATTTTAGGCACTATTAAATGCTCTCAGCAGATCTATTTTTTCGTGATTCGTAAACATATGCAACTATTTTTCACAACTTCCTAAAGGATTTACATAGGCATTTGTCCAAAATTCGAGGTCTACTCATGACACAGTGACTGCACTCGTACATATTTATTTTAATTTCCTTTTTTCACATTGAGGAGTGTCTTTTATAATAATTTATTTCTACATGTTTTAAAAAAGTGTTTTTTGCTAAAATCTATTTTTGCAGACATGTATGAGTTCTTTCAACAATGAGTGCAAAATTATCCTATTTCATAGCTAGGAGGAGAATTGCATGAAATATTTCTCATAGGTCAATTTATTTTCGAAAATAAAAATATGGCAGGCCAAAGAAAGGTACTATTGTTTTACCAAAATCACAATTATGAGGCAAATGATGTATCTCAGACATTAAAAAAGAATTCCAATGTTCACTTACGATTAATAAATTTGCATTATGTTGGACCCACGGACATGAAGAGAACGAGAAATTCTTGCATTCAATTTGGCGTTGTTTGAAAGAAGTTCTTCATTCAATTTGGCGTTGATTGACAGAACTTAGAAGAACGTATGTGGTTTAAGAACATAATTACAGAACCATATGTAGATGACTGTATGCAAGAGTATCATAGAAGAAAGTGGACAAATAATAATTCAAAGGATAATAAATCTAAGACAAGTAATAATTCAAGTTTTTTTTGCAGAAGATAGTTATGTTACTTCGTATTTACTATGAAAAATTAGTTTTGTAACTAGGGACATTTTCATGTATTTTTGCCTATTATTAAAATCTTATTCCAAAAGTTTTAATTTCTTTACTTTATAAGATTATATTTTCATACAGTCATCATAATTTCTTCAGTTTGAAACCATACCGTTGATAGTTATCCTTTGGTCTTTAGAAGATCCTTTGAGAGGCTTATTTCCGAGCATCTTTATTGTATTTCATCAATTTCCACAAATAAACTCTGGAATACTCAATTCCTTGTAAAATATTTCATATTGACACAAAAATAACATAAAGCTATTGTTTGTCTTGCTAATAGTTTTGAAAAACTGAAAATTTTGTTAAGATGGCGAAAAAGACGGAATAAAACGACACTCCTCAATTCATTTGAGATACACAGTAGCTGCCGAACAACACACCTACCTGACACTGATAAAAACAGAATCGATCAAATTACATATTTTCATTTCAAATACATGCGAAAGAACTTCAAAAAGCAAGTTCTATGAAGAAAAGAAACAACAGAACAATCTTAGCATCGATTATCGTATTACTAAAAGTAAAATGTATGTGGTAAAATAAACAGAATACCAACATCACAGTCTTAGATCTAAGCAACTCAGAAAACAAGAGAAAAGATTTAGTACATTAAAATAATTGTGTAAATCGTTTATCCTAGTTTCATCTCACTGTTCTGATGGCACTCCTCTTCATCCTCATGAACGTGCTGCGGGCCGTTCCCCAGGCTTCAACAGAGCACCAACATATTCATATTTTTGTTGGAATTGCAGTTCCCATTCTCGAAGGGATTCCAGTTCTGTTGACGTAAGATCACTGAGATCATCATATCCGTCTTCCTTGATTACAACTGAAAATTTTGCCAATCCCCTTGACGCATCACGTCCAGCAAAAGCAGCATACGGTCCTCCTGGACCATAAAACTGTTTCGCATCTGTGACATCGTATACAAAGCCATTAACAGCAATTAAAATCCGACCATCTGCTTGGGTTCCATTGTACTTCTTAAGTTCTTCAACAGTAAAATCTTTTTGTAGCTTAGGAAGCTTTTGTTCAACGGGATCCTCAACAGTTTCTCCGCGTCTTCGTTTTATGATTCTGTAAAGAAGTACGGTAATTACTCCCAAAAGAAAAATATTCACAGGATTTTGCACAATTTCTGAAAACAAATTTGTAAGTGGACATCTGGACTCAGTAGAAATATCACTACTATCACTATTATCAGCCATCTTCACAGTTATCACAGCTGTAACTTTCACGTTGTCATTACCCGGTACCACTGCCACTCGTTCTCAAGCACTCGATTACACAGCTTTATTGCATGTTGTTAACCCTCTCTCACGAAGACAATTGCTTTCTAATAAAATGTTACTTCACAGGAATTTTTTTCTTGATAGAAAAACTACCATCTCATCTTCTTGCTTAACGCATAAATTTTATCAATATTCATTATTCAATTGATGTCGTAAATGATAATGAGACATTGTATTCGAGGTTGACTATAATTCTTTTGTCTGAGTATTTTTTATCTCTATGTGTGTTTTTATTAATTTGTAATTCATATTCTTTCACCCAACACTCACAATGTCTGGCGCTCGGATTTTTATGAGATTTTACCAGTGGCTGGCGCATAATCAAAAACGCATTCACGCAAAGTTTTAAGTGCTTTCGTAAGTACAATTAGAACATTAGTTGTAAACAAATAGAGTTTCGCCACGGGCATGTTTGTCCCTCGTCTCTCATGTAGTATGTGTTGTCGCTCAGGGCCTCGCGTTCTGCTGACCCCAGACCAGAGGAGCCCGCAAGTGTTGGTGTCTGATGTATGGGCGAATATGCGTCCCTTTGGGACGTGAAGGGTAAGCAGGCAGTAGGCTGCATAAAAGCCCCAGGAAACTAGTGGTGCTGCGCAATGGCACACGTACTAGTTTTCTATTTCCTTGGGTCTGGGCTAGCTATTCGGAATTGTCACATTCTCTTGCCAGTCTATCGCCACTCAAAGTACATTTTTTCACATTTTCTTAATTTTTCGGTTTACTAATGGTAGAACGGAAATATTAATTTTGGAACATTAAAGAAAAGTAAAACCTCGTCCTAAATAGCAACTTTCTTTGAAAAATTTGGAGCCGTTTATAAGAGAATGGCGTTTAAGCACTACTAAAAATTTGAAGCTCTTTTTCAAAGAAAATTTTTGAGTTTTCGAAAAACTTCATTTGAAGTCATTTGAAGCACATTAACTCACAAATACAATAGTGTTTACAAACTGCTGATAATGTGCACATTAAAGGTGTGAGAGAGCTTTCAAAAAATTACATTTGTGTAATTTTTGCAAAAACAAAAAAAAAATACCCCAAATTGAACTTTACGTCATATTAAAGAGTGCAATTAGCACTATCCTAAAAGTTTGTTCGAAAAGTTTGAAGAAAACATTTGCAGCTATTTATGAGAAAATGGCGTTTGAGTGTTTCTGAAAAGGCGTAATTTTGAGCTAGTTTTCACAGAAAACAGTTGTCTCGAGAAACTTTATATGACACTATTAAAGCACACGTACTCGTAAATATAATAATGTGAAAAAAATCGCCGCTAATGTAAACATCACCAACGTGAGAGACAAATCAAAAAAATTCATGTTTGTAATTTTTGAAAAAACAAAAGAATAAAGCAATATGGCGTTTATGTCATCTCCTAGAATACATCTAGTGCTATCGCTACCAAAAGTTTAAAGTAATAAAAGTTTAAAGAATTTGGAGCCGTTTTTGAGAAAATTTTATTTTTTTATTTTTTAAAATAGTACATATTGCACGCGAAAACTACTAAAATTTTCAAAAAAATGTACACAACCTTAATGAAAGAACTCACTTTGGAGAACAATTTTTTTTTGTAGAAAGATCTCTATCTTCAATTTTGTAGTTGTATGAAGACGCCGAAAAATATTTGACTTTTTTCAATTTTCGAAAAATCAGAGTTTTCAACCAACATGAGACCTACGCCAGTCTCCTAAATCACTTTCAGAGTTCCCAACAACAAAATTTACCCAAAATTGTTGGCGCCATTTTTTTGAAAATTTTGAAAATGTCACGTGTAAAGTACCCCCCAAAATTAAAATATCGGTTTCAAATCCAAGGGGCCATAAGATTAGTCACATCGATCGAGGAACATCAATTTTGGAGAATATCGGCTGAACGGTTTAGTCGCTAGCTTTGTTCACAGACAAGACGGACGGACAGAGAGACGTTTTGCCATCAGTTGATTTTTCGGTATTAAGGACTCACAAATCAGGGATTCTGGCTGCACCATGTGTTAGAAGATTTTTGTCTTAATTTAGCAATTGAATTTATTCACTTTCTCGTTATCAGAGCAATGGTGGCAATGCATTTTTTCTGCCGAAAATCCGCCGTTTTTTTCGCGCAGCATTACGTAACTTTCCCTGTACTAGGTATATACTATACGTACGTATACGGGAAAGTAAAAATGGAATGAATCATAATATCAGGGTTCTCGCAAGGGTTATTCGGGCCTTCTTTTAAGAGTTGCTCCGATCGGGTTAAAATAGTATTGGAGGATTGTTACGCACGTAGAAAACACCCTGTGCTTGGGCAGTTATTGTACTCACTAATGATTAATGTAGTTGCGGTGAAGCGGAAGGACGTTGATGTTGAATTCCATTTTTCTCGATTGTCTAATTGAGCCTCACGACCAGCCGTTGATAGAGTTCCTTAACATCTTGATACATTTTCAATGCACGATTCACTTGTAACAGGGCTCTCCAGCTGGCGGCCCGCGACTGCTTCGAAACATTTTATTGCTCCAGCGAAATACAATACAATTGCACAAGTCATCTTATTCTTATTTAATGATATATTAATTCCTTCGTTGTATGTTCATTAGTCACTAAGTATGGTGAATTAAGTTGCATATACTATATATTTGTTTCTGTAGAATCTGCTTAGTTAGGGTAAAAACCATCTTAAATTACAGTGCGGCCCACGGCTTAACTAGAACGGAGTTATCAAACCCGCCTTTCGGAAATGTTATTTGTAACAGCTACCAAATTTGTGTTAGTAATCCTGACTTCAAGTACAACACATACACGCTCTTCATCTCACACTTCTTCCAACACTGCCCAGACACTTCCAATCTAGATTGCGAACTCTTTGCGAAGTATTCACAAACTTCACCAGGATCTCTCACCTTCTCACAGGCAGTAAAACTGCTGCCAACGATAGGTGGCTGCTGCGTGGGTTCGCGAGACGCAAGCAGGCGCGAAATGTTACAAAAAATAACGTCGCGCTTTATTCAGCGAATTCTTATTTGTGTATATTAAGAAATAATTGAATATTTAGAAGACGGTTTTCGTATTTCTCACAAATTCGCCAATTTTTATGCGCGGATGTTGGCGAGCTTCTCCTGCAGCTGTATCCGGCGTCACTAGCGCCTGCTATCATAGCCCTCTCGAGCTCTGTCTCCGGTTCTGATGCAGAATTCCCTCGGGCGGCGCGCCGGCGTCCGCGAGGGTGCGCGGTTTACAAGCAGGGGCAGCTCCCCGCGGAACAGGAATTGATACTACTATTTACACGCATGAACTTAACATATTTCCATACATTTTGGCAGAGTTTGAGGATACTGCTCCGACATTCGCCTGGTATAGATGGGAGGAACCACGGACAACTACCGATTAGAGCAGCCGGCCGCTAGAATCCTCCTTCAGAAAGCGACTGAATTCGACCTAGCTGCAAAGCTAGAGTCGAAATCCTGCCGAGGGCGGGACTCCCGGTCAGAGGTCCCGGTGCTAGGGCCTGCCGGTCAGAGGGACTGCAGAGAAGTCAGTTGATACACTGAGCTATCTCTCGCGATGAACAGCTTTGGGGCTGTCCGTTAATGACGTAACGTGGATTTGGAGAATTTTGAAAACCCTCTCCCCCCCTTCTGCAAAGCGTGCTTGTTCCCCCCTTCTACAACTAACGTAACACTTGTAACAAGACCCCCCCCATTACAACAAGTACAAATAAATTACAAAGCAGAAACAACGAGTTGTATAATTGTTTTTGTGTAATGTATTAAAATGTATGGTAATTAAAGTTAGAAATAGTTGGCGAAGTGGACCTGCAGGAGACAATAAGATTCAGAACAATTTTTGAACGAAGAAGGCGAGATCATTTCTGTCATGCCGTGCACACGCCGTCGTGGATGACGCAAAGGCCCGGAGTTTACTGCGCCAAATTAATTGGATTGTAGAATATACTATGTATCAGTTTTGAATATTTTCTTCGTAATCTAACAAATTCAATCAATGCATCATTGATGAAAAATATTTATATTTATTGTAACAATTTTTACATCATGACTTTTTATTTTATTATATTCTTAATTTAAATTTGTTAATATGTTAATGTTTTACTGTAAGACTGAATAAAAAGAGTTTTTTCAGCAACTGCTGAAAAATTTAAAACCAAATATCAGCATTACGTAACTATGACCCCCTACTGAACGACACTAAACTATGACCCCCTACTCTACGTAACGCAGCGAAAAGCTGCCTCCCCTCTCCTCCCCCTCTTTAGCATTAGGAAATTTATGGGCGACCTTTCCTTGTGCCGACATCACAAGACAGACATTCTGCGTTCAAGCCGAAGCCAATGGGACTCACATGTGGATTTAATAACTTTTGGTAGGAAATGGAGTGGTGTTTACGACATTGGCATCTTTATAGAAATAGATATGATATATTTGATAGATATGAAAGGTTTCCCCTCCACAGTAACCCTGAGGAGGCGGGGGTTTATTGGATTATACTGCGATTTTTGTAGGAAGAGCTCTCAAGATAACTCAAATCCCATCTTCGCGATGGAATATGTCACGGCATTTCGCGTCTTTTCTCGGTCTTGCCGGTAGAAGTCGCATGATCGCAAGCACTGCTTCATACGGTCGCGATTGTGCGAGATCTAGCGGAACGACTGTGAATGATACGAAATGCCGTGACATATTCCATCGCGAAGATGGGATTTGAGTTATCTTGAGAGCTCTTCCTACAAAAATCGCAGTATAATCGGGTATATTTCACTGCTGCCTTGCGGCTTGAGCAGTTGAGAGGAAAGACTTTACTTATAATTAAACTAAGATTAACTAAAACTAACTCAATTTTAGCTTAAATCTAATTTTTTTAGTTTAGTTAATTGCACTTTGGCATATTAAAATCTAACAAATTGTCATTATTTTTGTTAATCCTAGAATGTTTGGTTTTTGTTCCACTGGGTACATTTCTTTTTGTTTGTTTTCATTCACGCATGATTCATTCCTACATCAGTGGTGTAGCGTGACTCCATGCTCAAAGTGTTTCACTCACTTAGAAGATTATCAATATAATATTTAGGCTTCTTTGATTAATATTTTACGTGGGGATGCTCAGCATCTTAGCGTCCCCTGACACTACACCACTGATATACATAACCATTCATTCTACTCATTCACACCCACGGCACTGACTAGTGTGTCTCGAAGTGTCCGTGGCGCCCAGGCCCATTTGGAGGCGCGGCGTCGCGTTCCCCGCGCGTCCCTCGGCCGATGGCGAATCTTCCTCGCCGCGTTCGGCTGCCTTTGCTTGCTCGTGGGGCGGAAGTTTCGGTGTCGGCTGAGGTGACTCAGGGTAGCAATTGACGTCACTACCGTCCCTCTGACTGGGAGGCCCTAGGGTTACACTCCCGACGATAGCAGGACCCTAGCTACGTAGCTGGGTGGAATACAGCCGCTGTCTGGAGGAGAATTCTAGCGGCCGGCTGCTCTAATCGGTAGTTTTCCTTGGTTTCTCCGATCGACACCAGAAGAATGCCGGAGCAATATTCTAACAAACGGGCCACGGTCCGCGCGCGATCTTTCCTTCCTCTTCCTTGTCCTATCCTCACCCCTTACACATACACCACACTCACCTGCACTACATTACCACACATGTCGAGAGGTCAGTCGGGAGCTTAGAGACGGTCCGGGCTGCGGCCGTGCCCCGTTGGTGGGAGAGGCCTATTTGGGAAAAAACAGCAAGCCGTCGGGTTATCTCACTGTCCAGCGAGGGAAGATCACCGCCACCTCCCGCGGTAAAACATGCACTATACTTACGGAATTAATGACCTTAGCCGACGACGACGCGAATCAATTGAGACGGTAAAAGGCCAGCGGTTAGCGCGGTGGGTGAGGCTGGTGTCGTTAGCAGCCGTCATCCTCGTCAGCTACTTATTCATGGAAGCTTCTTATCCACCTTATTCGTGGAAGCTTTCGAAATGGAGGTCCTCGAGGGCGAACTCTCCGTATTGGGACTGATGCCCTTAATCTGTATCTTAATCTGAATCTAACATCGCTTTTTGATTGGTGTTTGGATAATGATGCTGAATATCGGCAAATGCTATATAGTAAGTTTCACCGGAAACTAGGTCGTGCTACGGAATGGCACAGACATCCCCGTATTAGATTTCTATTTCCTTTGGTCTCGGCTAGTTATTCGGACAGCTACCATCTTTCGCCGCGCAAAGAACATTTCTACTATTCCGTTTATACGGAGTAATGCACGTAGCATATGGAAAATTATGTAATGCTGCGGAAAATCGATTTCTAGATTTCAACGGAAATACACGTTTTGGAGTCCCTTGGTACCGAAAAAGTGAAACTTTTCAAAACGTCCGTCCGTCCATTTCTCTGTTCATAACTGTACATCTGTCTGGTATATGTGAACAACACTAGCATTTAAACCATGTGTAGGATTTTTACAAATTGAGAAACCCCTGTTCATCTGACCTGAGTCGAAGCTCTGCGATTTTGAAAAACATTCATTAATTTTTGGGGGTTCTTTACACAAAGCTCCTGCGACATTTTTAAAATTTTCTCAAGAACGGCTCCAAATTTTTTCTTCAAACTTCTGGTAGGGATAGTGCTAACTGTTCTCCATGAGATGACATGAACATCAGGTTGCTCTATTATTTTATTGTTTCAAAAACTACAATGTAATTTTTTGACTTGTCTCTCACGTCGTTAATATTTACAATAGCGGCAATTTGTTCACATTATTGCATTTATGAGTACATATGCTTTACATAATGTCCTTTAAAGTTTTTCGAAAATACAACCGTTTTTTTTTTTTGAAAAGTAGCTCCAAATTTCGCATTTCCAGAAATGCTCAAACGTCATTTTCTCGTAAATGGCGAGATCAACCTAGAGAAGATTTGATTGTAGAATACTTAACTTTATTGTTATATTGCAGCGAGAGGATATCTCTTAATGCGTACAAAGAACTTGTATCATCTTTGTGGAACAATTCTGATATGCCAGCATGTAAGTGTAAATTCTTCAACATTTTATTTATTATTATTAAAACTGATTGTTCTTTCTTTTTGAGACATTGACTAATATAACATGACCTTAATAACAAACATGACAATAATGTACAATTTAAGACATGACAAATGACATTTTATTTTAGGGAAGAAGACAAGATCTGTAAAAACAAAACTTGTTTCAAAATACGAAGGTAATTTTGTATTCAAGACACCAATTGGAAGAAACTTATATCAACAAGATTGGAAAAGGGCTGGGAAGCTAATAGCCAGAAAAGGAAATCACCACACTAAATTTTAAACTTAATAATGTTCTTATCTTATAGTGTTGCCTTCTTCAACATTAGGCTTATGTAGACGGTGATGCAGCAATAGAAGTAAAATTAAAAAAATTCAAAATTTATATTGAAATTATTAGACAAAAGTTGCAAAGGTGGAGAATGTCCATTGAAATTTTATCAAGAAATTATCATCTCATCTTAACTCGATAGGTCCCATACGCATTTGACGACAAACAACTTTTGACTAGAATATAAGCAATAGAAATCAAATTTTGAAGAATGAATTAAAATATTGATCTTTACCCTCTTCTAGCGCATGGTATTAAAATCTGGGGCAAGGTACCAATTGCTGTGTGTGCAATACACAGCAATACATGTACATTTTAAATATTTTTTTCTCCCTGAAGTAGAAATTGTTACTTCCTTCATGTCACTTTATTAATTTCTTATGGCAAAGATGCGTAGAAAATTTTCTTATTCTGTAATTACCAACACTTTATAAATACAGCTAAATGTTCAGTTTTGAGAAAATGTATTGGTTATGAATTGCAACAATTGGAAGTTAAAGGTAACTTGTTGGAATAGTATTTAATACTTTCATTTCCATTCATAAAGCACTTTACATGAAAGTTAAGTGATGACATTTTGTATATTTTATCAGATAGAAAATAATTTGATGTATTAAATTTGTTGCCACTTTTGATTCTTTTGTATTTTATATTTCATTATATATAATACATTTAAATTTATTTCATATATTGTAATTGTAACTTGTTACATTTTTATAATAACCCTTTTTGTATGGTTATAAAATTTGTATTTAGTCCATTCCTTATAACCCAGAAAGCTCCCTGTTCATTTTTGGTCATAGTTTAAAATGAGGTTAAATTTTATGTGTAGTTGATCAGACAAAAATATCCAATGGATTATTTTTTGAATTATTACATTTGTATAAGTTCTTTCTAGACACTT
>JAHLJT010006604.1:0-23117 GCA_031308135.1 Acheta domesticus
TGCAAAATGTCCTGGACCAGCAAAAGTAGATTGTTTTGAAAAGGCGCACGTAAAGCTTCTTGCTTCTCGCCGCAAGACGTCAGCTGAATCGTAAGCAGTAACTCCACAGAATAATGAGAATTTTTCATAATATCAGGCGTGAAAGAATGCGAATTAAAATTGTCGCATTTTGCGTTTTTCAGACAAAATCGAAACTGTTCCATTGTTCTTCTTTTTGGGGGAATTCTGACATTTTATAAAACTATTGACACCCCCTACTTGTACAGAGGCTGCATATAGTCCATCTGTGTATACTTACATTCGAGATTATTGATATAGATGAATCGAGCGGACAGAGCGATTGCTAAAGAGTTATGTCGGGACAATGATCATAAGCAAGCAAAACGTGGATAATAGGAATTGAAGTGATACAAGGATAGATGTATTTGAGCGTCTGCTCATTAGCTGCCGTGATTTATGTTCAATGATGTGGTGGTTACCAATGAGAAAGTTTTAAGAATATGAAATGAAACAAAAAATGAGAAACATTTGGACTCAAATTCAGTGACGATAACATTCCTTAAGGATCGTTCCATGCAAAAAAGTAGGCAATCTGATACTACATCTTAGAATTTAAAAAATATTTTGCCACCTTACTTATCATGATACCTGCATGAACCAGGTGCAATATTTTTGTCTCATCAACCATTGTTTAGCAACAATGGGCACTTGAAATATTAGGTTACCAGTGTGTAGACATTCCTTTATGACTTTTTCGATGATATGCAAACAAGCAGAAAATATAAAAGTGACACTATTTGTAGAAGAAATGTAAAGGATAATTTTACACTAAAGATATTTTTTACCGTGAGTCTCTTTAACAATTAGGAAGTAAACAAATTCTAAAAATGCAATAAATGGAAATGAAATATTTTCAAATTCTTGAATTTTGGAAGAAAAATTGCTGAAAACTACTTTCTAGCTACTCTGTAAATTTAATCATGGAATCTTGGTTTTAAAGTTATGAATAAAAGTATCTTACCGGCGCTCCGTAAACAAGCTCGTCTCAGCTGCTAGAGCCGCCGCGCCCCAGCCCTCTTCCTCAGCACTCGGCGTTACTTTTTTCCTCCGCGGCTCGATGGTGGATTTCGCAAAACTACTCGAGGTGTTAATTTTGCCGTACGAGCTACATGAAGAGATACGTCACATTCGACCAGTATTTTTGTTCGCTCCATCGTTTTGGTAGACACGTTAAAATAATATTTCTCATTAGCTGTTTTGATATTTGAAAATTTTTCTTTGAATTGTGTCAACATTTCTTCTCCATTGCTTTCTGTACTCACATGAAATAATTCAGAAACTGCTTTATTTACGGCACTCACTTTTCTCATTGCGTACGATTTTTCTCGGGTTTGCTTTCGCAATGGCAATGGTGATTGACCCAGAGGATTCAAAATGTTTACATTTCTGATAGTGGCTTCGTCTGCAACTCTTGGGGCTACGTTCTCCTCTTCACTTGACTTTTTCACTTCACTGTTTCAGTTGAGTCACTAAGATCTATATTGGGCATTTTGGATATTTTGAGACGAAACAGATCGCATATTGCTTCACCTACCACCAAATTCCATATTTTCTTCCGCATCGCCTCTGTTATCTTTCTCTTACCCATCCGACTTTTGTGCTTCTTAAGTCCGAATGGATTGCAGCACCAAAACCTGTTAACGTATTCTCAATCTTTGGCATTTTCTATCACGATGTATTACCGAACAGTAACGCGCGAAAACTAAGCCTCTAATCTGGTGTCAGGATCCCTTCGAAGGCATCAGTGGATATCCGTAGGGAATGAACATGACGGTGCCTGCCTCCGACCTTGCGTCACCCCTCACTGGGCAAGGGTATGCGACTTTCGACCTTAAGAGCAAAATACGCGTATAATTTTTATTTAATAACTTATGCAATTTTAAGATTCCATCGTGACAGTTTGCAGAATGGCTATTTATTTTTTTCTCTTGCAGTGTGTAAAATATGAAAGAAAAGAAAATATTACTTTTGAAGAAAAATGTATTTGTTTACTTTATTAGCATTTTTTATTATAAACAAATATCTTAACCCTTCATATATTATCAATTGCTTAAAATATGATCATTTATCTTCAAAGCAGTGTGCCCGTTTTTATCTGCTAAAGATATTAATTCCATAAATTGTCTTTTAACTGTTCATCATTAGTAGATTAATATAATAAAATATGAAAAAAAATCTTACCCTCACTGTCAGAAAACCTTAAATTGCGCTTGGAATGACCCTTAAACGATTAGTGAGGGCTATGTGGAAGGAAGAATTTGGCTAAGCATTCAGCAGATTACGAACGATATTGGCTGGCTAAAACACTAAGTATTGATCAGAAAATCATTGAAGATGGTTCTGTGCCAAAGAACAGGAACGTAAAACATCTAGGTACAGTGCGAAAGATATTTAAACAAGTACTTTTTTTACCATTATTTATTTATTTAACATCAAACCGCGGTGTGGAGTACAATGGGGAGAAGAGCAATATGTGCATGGTTTGATGATAGTATTAATGTTGTATGTTAAAACTGTGGATGATGCTGAGCCGACTGCTAGAAGCGTCTCTGGACTGAGGGCGAGAGCACAGAAGCCAGTTTTCAGTGTGTGAATGATTGCACTCTCTTTCGTAGTTTTGATAATATCCAAATCCATATTTCTTTCAAAATAGTTTCGAAGAATATATCGAATACGTTTAAATCACAAAAATATGAATTAGCTATGTATTATGGTAGTTATCAATTCCTTTTGAAAAGCTTTCCACAAAATATTTTGTTGATTATCCGTACTATATTTGTAAACGAATTGGTTCTGTTTCCGAGCTCTCTTTGAATAAGGGGTTTTATTTTAGCGTTTCTTGTGAATTGTTTGCTCTGGACACAAACGAACTTCACATCAGGGGCACAGGACTTGGGTTAAGCTTGCATTTTGGTATTTAAAGTTTTTATTCAATGTTCATGTTTTATTTCTGTATCAAAATCACATCGATGTAGAATGCAGGTGGAAGTAGATAGAAAACACTGACATGAAAAATACATGTCTACTAAAATAACGTTTCTATTGAAATATCAAAAGTTATTCTTCGTAATATTGATAATTTTAACTTATTCGGAAAACGTTTTGCAATAAATAAAAACATTCACTGCCGAGGATTTTAGACTGTTGCTAAATTTTTCTCCCAGTTTCTGAGAAAGTAAGGATGTCTTCGTGTAATGTTTATTTTTTTCGAGTAGAGTTTGAATCTAAGTGATGATGCGCAATATATACGAGGATACTGCAATCTTGTCAAGAAACACAATAGACGAGGTATTTTCGGTCCATCACTTTGTTTTACTGCGTTACTTCGAATGCTATTTCGAGAGTAGCAAACGAGTTGTAGTGCCCTTTGCGACTGGTCCAATTTCGACCGGTATGTGTCGCCCCGACGCATCGCTCGGAAGAAGAGCGAAAGATTTCAGATATCAGGCCGCCTGACGTATCGACTGGCCCGCGGCGCCACCGGCGGCAGAGGTCGCGCCGAGCGCCACAGGGCGGCGGTGTTTCGGTCCCGGTGACCGCCGAGGGTGGGGGGTGGGTTGGCGCTGATCGATTGCGGGATGAGACCCACGACGCCCTGCGACGGCGAGGATCGGAGAGCGCCTTCTCCGCTCTCTCCGCTCCCGCTCCTGCTCCCGCCCCGCTCCCGGGACTGTGGCGTCGGAGCCTTCGCGCCCCGCCGCCGCCTCCCGCCACCGTCGTTATTGGTTTTCGCTCCCAGGGGATCCCGCGCCGAGCGGTTTGAAAGCCATTTTGAAGAGACTTCTCGCTCAGCGACGGATTGGACTAGGGAGAATTAGCTGGGCCGGGCTCCGCGCTCCTTCTGCGGCCTCTCGCCCGGCGCCACCGCCTCTCGATCGCCGAGCCAATCCCCCATCCCCTCCCCTCCCACCCCCGCCCCCTCCCCGGCTCCGGACTGCGCGGACTTCGCGCGCGGAATACGGAATATCACAAATCGTTACCTGGGGAGCCCTCGGGCCGCCGCCGGCGCCTCGCGCGCCCGTAACTCTCTCTCGGCCCGCCAGGTGGCAGCCTCGTCGCTCGCCCGAGTTTCTCTTTCCGCGACAGACGCGCGCGCGCTCTTTCCTGAATTTCCGAGTCTCTCTCGCAGGACGAAATTCCTCGTGTGAGAAATTTCAAAAGTGGGAGGTTCGCGCTGTGCTAGTGTACAAGGCTTCTCGCGGAGTAATTAAATTGAGGTACTATGGTGGAGGTGAAAATCAACTCAGATTAAAAACTTCTTTAAATTTTAGAATTGTTTGCAAATAATTTAATAAAATCCTAATCTTACAAATTTCTTAATTTTAATTGTCCATTTGTGAGAAACTAACCGAATAACGTTGTTGTGAAAGTAAAAGGACTATAAATGTAAATGTGAGGGCAGTGTAAAACAGTACAGATTATCTGTAACAACTAAATTGCCTTCATGTGTTTGTAATTATTCTTCAATCGTAATAATTTACTAGTATCCTTTACACGTAGTAAACCAGGTGACAGGCTTAGAGAACCACTGTTACTCGACTACACCTTCGAAAGAATCGAGTTATTTGCAAATTTACAGCATCAGCAAATAGAATGAGGGTTTTTGTTGGATCAGTAATTTTGTTTCCAATAATCCAAATCTTTGCAAAGTATGTGAGTTTCTGCTAGCAGTACAAAATTCCCTTCCACAGCATTTGTTCACCAAACAACGCGTGTGAACACAGCCCTCTACCTAACACAAATCACGTTTGCTGTACGATGAGGACGCGTGTTAGCCGGATGTATTATTCTTCCCATTGCAACCAACGTTGCCTCCGATGCTGACACACCCCCGTAATTAAACGCTTGATTACGTTTTGTGGTGTCAGTCTCGCAAAAAATTGACAATCTCACTTGTTGACTGCGTTCATGCTTGCGACAGGTTTTTTTACACCCCTTATAGCATTGTGGCTACAGATTACTTCCTGTTACCTGGTGACAGAAGTGACCCACAAACCTGTAAATCTCACTGTTAAAAACACTTCAACGACTGAAATTGGCGGACAGAAACCACTGATCGATAAACCGAACATTTATCATCCCCGCGAGACATTGGCGTATACACAAGATCATTTAAATCTACTCCTGGATAACGTGTGACTAATTTGTGTACTTTAAACAAAATGGATACCCTGAAAATTTTTTATAATATTTGAAAGAATTACCTACAATTAACAGACCTCGGTCGCTCATAGGTTAGCGTGCTCGTTTTCCACGACGCAACCCGGGATCGATTACCGGCCGTGGCAAATAAAAATTGTGCGCTTTCCTTACAAATGTCCCAGTTTCTATTGCTGTGTGACGATGAGAAAGCTCACCCCTAGGGTCATGAAGACCAGTATATACGGTGAAGCGATGTCTTCGTGTAACCACACGAACCCATTATTCCATGGCCGACAAGCTGGGTCACCGCTGGCCGGCCAAGGCCCTTAGAGGGCTGTCGAGCTTATAGGATACGACAGGACCTCCAATTTCGTAGTGGTGGAAGAAAAGTCAACACGAAATGCTAGTTCTTTTACTGATTTTGTTGTCAAGCCATTGTACCCCAAACGTTTTGTTAATGATTAATTTACATGGCATTATCGGAGTGGGATATAAAACGTAACAAGCATCTCAGACCTAATACCATCTAATCGATTGGTTGTTTCTTACCTTCCTTGTTAGCGTTTTATTTCTTGAGATTGATTCATTGATTGACTGGCTTTTTGTTTGGTTGCTTGGCAAGTGATTGATCGCCAAATCGCGTGTTGGCATGTGACACCGATGCTGACTAGTGTACTTTTGTGTCGTTACTTATTCATGCGGAATGTTTGCTGTTCTTGAGATGGTCCTTTGTCGTCTCTACGTGTGTCTGAAGTTTACGATTCGAAACGGAGATCAACTTCTCGGAATTACTTATTTATGATAGTTTTTTACAGCTTCAGAGTACAAGCGCTGAATAAAAACATGATTTTCTCAGCGTTGGTAATGAAAAACGATAATAAAATTGACAAGGATGTTGAAATTAAATAAATGTATTATTTTCTAAATTTCACACACCTACGCATCAGTAAATAATAGAATATACATATTATTAAATGAAAATATAATTATACTCTAAATAGTCATTTTAAGTTCTATTACCATCTTTTAATACACCAATTGTTATTGAAATCACGTCTCAGACATCGGTAAGATTGTTCTAAATTACATTCCCACAAGTAAATACCTATCCGCTTTGATTTTGAGGAAATGTGTACGTATTAAGACAAATCTTGACAATCTGTTTTTCTATTCTCTTATGGCTCATTTTCCAGACTCTCGTAAGACAGAAGCGAGTATGGGGAGATATTTAGTTTATTATAATAATCTATATAGTATCTCAGTTTTTTCAGTTTTTGGGTGTATGGAGGCCATGCTCCATCGATGTTTTTCGCTATTTCAACAATACTTTTTAAATATGTTCGCATGTTTACAAAACATCCCCCACTCCCCCTCAACTTCTCTTTTCTCCTTGTACAGTTTTTCTATTGAATTTTCAAACAGATCACTCAGTTTCCACTCAACCCAGTTACAAACAGAAAGACGTTCAGTTAGCTCTCACTAGTTACAATATTTTCAAGGAATATTTCGTAAAAATAATATTAGTGGATATCTTTCTTGTAGTGATTGTACAATATCGATATCGGTGAGTTTCAATATCGGTATTATGTCGGTATGTATCGAAACGTTTTTTACAAATGGTGGACGATTTTAATTTTCGTCGAATTGCGTATAATCGATATTATTGGAATAACAAGGAATCGGCACCTGGTGTCGCGCCGCCGTCCGCTAAAGCAACGTGTCCCCCACGGCCAGAGCGCTCGACCGCTCCTCCGCGCGATCCATAATTAAACGGAGGAGCT
Source organism: Acheta domesticus (assembly GCA_031308135.1). Taxonomy (NCBI): domain Eukaryota; kingdom Metazoa; phylum Arthropoda; class Insecta; order Orthoptera; family Gryllidae; genus Acheta; species Acheta domesticus. Next base: position 6,984 of record JAHLJT010006604.1, read on the forward strand.
GGCGGGTAGCCGCGAACCGCTCGCCAGTCGCCCGCGAACAAGGAGCGATTCGCCCCTCGCGGGCGTAATAGCTCTTCGCCTGACCCGATAATACTCTCCCTCTCCCTCTGTCTCCCTCTTTCTCTATTTCTTCCTCTCTCCCTTTCTTCCTCTCCTTTTCTTCCTCTCTTTCTTCTCTTACTTCCATTCTCTTCTTCTCTTTCTTCCTCTCTCTTCTTCTCTTTCTTCCTCTCTAAAAGTTAAAAAAATGTTGAATGTTTTCAGGTTTGTTGTAAACTGCCTGCTTTTTGGTTAAGCCAAATATTTTTGCCGATATTTTACATTCTTTCAAATATAAAAGGATACAATTCACCAATGAAAATGTAATTAGCCTCTTTTTCAAATTCACATTCATTATTGAAAATATTGTTTTTATTTGTTATTATTATTATTATTAAATAAAACGAATAGTCTAATTTGGTCCAAGGCCTCCTGAGGAATCCGCCTGGAATCCCTTGATGCTCACTTTTCAGGAGGAGGTAGAAATCTCATCCAGATCGATCACATGACCTCTTGGTGAACACGAATTGACAGATTGAATTGAAGTAATCGTAGTAATATTCGTTACGATGTTACGAAAAGTTCTAAGACTCCTTAATGCTGAAGTAGCACGTAGAAATCCACATACAGAGGTCTCTCTCGCACACTCGCTCTCGCTCTCTTCGTCTCCACGCCTCTCCATTTCACCCTCCTCTCTCTCCCTCTTGCCCACACTCGTTCACGCAATTGACCGAAGAACTCGACCGTTTGATGACTTCTTACGAAAGTTGAGTGACGCAAAAGGTGCTAACACTACCCTACGCTGAAGAATAGCGAGAACTCTCATCCAGGTGACTCTCGCGTGGCGATTTGGCAAGCGGCGAAGCTTGACCCAAGGTGGCAGAGCTCGAGCGGCGCGCCCTTCGTTACTCGCCTGTCACCGCCGCCCTTTGTCCTGATCCCGGCTTCCGCGGACGGCGCCCACTCCGGGGGGGAGGAGGGAGGTCGCGATCTGCCCGCCGCGTCGCGACGCCGCCGCCTCGCCAAGGGCGGGGGCCGGGGAGAGGAGGGGAGGGGGAGGCAAAGGGCGCAGCTCATTGTCGTCCGCCCTTTGGCGGCGCGGCACCGTGAAATTGTCACTTTTCTCCAATTTCCTGGCGCCGGCCCCGGATATTGTGCCCTCCCCTCCCTTCCCCGCCCTCGCCGCGCCAGCCACGCCCCCTCCCGGCCGCACGCGCGGTGACGTCATGGCGCAGATGGCGTCGCGACGCGAGAGCCAGCGGATAACCGGCTTACCTCGTTGGGCCGATTGCTGCGGGCGTGGTGTGTGTAGGCGGCCGTGATGACGCTTTTGGTGTACCCTTCGGAGACATGTTACTCTCGTGCTTGTTCTGATGTTGAACGACTGTACGAAGGAAAAAGGGTTATATTTTCTGTTCTGAAGTTGGCGAATTTTTTTATGAGGAATGTTGAAGGCGCTCCATAATTGTTACTACACGCCGATTAAGTTCTTCACCAAGATGTGATATTTTTTTTACACCAACCCTGTTGTGGCTTTCCTTGCGATAGCGCAAAAAACTATTCTTACTTAACCTGACATTATTTCTTTTGTATTTTACTAAAAGCAATAATGCAATATAATGAAATATTACACACGATATTAAAGATACTGTGTTTTCCTGGGTCAAGACGTCTCACTCGATCCTCGATGCTCGTGAGGTAATACCTTCCTCTCGTAGATAAAGTATCTTCATCCTTTTCACATGATAAATTACCCTTCCCACATAGTATTTGAGCCAGTCGGTTTTTTGTGATACCAAAGGATCTGTGTACAACATAGATTGGATATAGGAGCTGCGAAGATAAAAACCGAAACCGACTTTTAAGGCACATCAGGATGCCAAAAGTTTTCGCATGAGTGCGCTAATCAAATGTGTAAAATTGAACATACTTTGTTAAGAAGTCGCTTCTTTTTATGTCATATCCCAAAATAAGATGCATTTCTGTGTAAGGCACTGCAGAATCTGTCTTAATATTTGCATAATAAAAATTACACTTTTTTTGTGACAATCATTATTATTATTAGATAAGAAAATTACTCGCCTAGAATTTTTTTTAAGTGAACCACAAGTATTACGTATCTGTCCCTTCAGAAAATGTTCCCATTCTAAGAAATATAAATTGCAAATGGTATTTTCCCTTGCTTTTCTAATTTTATTTCTCAATTCAGTCATATTATTCCTGGAACATATATTACAGAAATTCTCGCTGCTGTGTGAACAAGTGCACAAAACAGCGACGTTTTTGTATTCCTGTAGGCAAGAACTTTATGGATTCTAGTTCATTTTCCCGTCGAGTGCTTGGAGGGCGTTGACCCCATGATTGACATGAAGCAGGGCGGCCACTCTCTGGAAAACATGGAAAACGAAAAAATCATGGAATTTCATTGTTCTGAAGAAAAAACAGGGATTTGTAGAGGAATCGTTGAAACTAAGGGAAAATTTTAAGAGGGTTTCAAACAAAATATAATTTCTTAAAACATTAGTATGGGTTATTTTTTTATCAATTTTTATTTGTTGCGGAAATATTTTTAATTTGTATTTGTCACAGCGAATTGAGAGGGCTGACCAATTTATCAGGGTAGCGTTGATGTTTTCTGTAAGTAGCGTGAGATTACAAATCTTATCTGGAAAAAGTGCCCTGGAAAACCGGGAAAAATCAGGAAATTTGTTTCGGGAAATAAGTGGCCACCCTGGAAATGACCCTGGAAACCGTGCGAACCGCGTGTGCCTGTAGTGCCATAGTCCACACCGCCGTCCGTGGCCTCGCCGTCGCTTCTACAACCGCCACCGCCGCGCCACCATCTCGTAATGCTTTCGCGAGGCGCTCAAAGGACACGATGCAACTGGATATTTTTTTCATTTTCCGTTCGGGTGAATTTTCAAAGTTATTTTTCGGGATTCCGCACTGCTACTTTTCGGCCTAACCCGACCCTTTCAAATCAAACTCACGACGTGGTCTATGCAATTTTTCGAATAAGTGCACCTCGTTGTCTGCAGCGGCTGAGATTTCATTGTCACTGTCACCTCCGAGTGTCGGGGTCAACTCCTCAAATCCGAGGTGTGTTGTCGATTTCACAGAGGTCGCATTTCCCTCCACAGTTGGTTTACAATTCGCGACCGTGCCTTCCGTAAGTTCCAGATTTTTCTGCCTCCTACTGCACTAGGGCGACTCGCTTTAGGTTCGCAGCGTTCCAAGCAACTTAAGGGAAGCCCTTGTAAGGGGCAGTCGGTTAGAGAAGTCGATGGATACACGCTTTTAATTGGTATTGAATTTTGAGGACTTCTTAGAAGTCGTTTGGTGTTCATTTTCTTGTAGGTTTCGGTTTGATGGTTGCTTTTAAGCGCATTTAATGACTCTTTGAGAAGAGGTTAAGTTCATTAATTGTTCTGGGAATTATGCCAAACGCATTTCTAACTAAATACAGGTCTTATTTTAGGAAATCCGTAGTTATTGATTACTTTCCGACACCCATTGTGATTTATTTAGTATCTATTTAAAATAAGTCGGAAATTGTCTTTTGATGCTGTAAAAAGCTACGTAAAATAGACATTTTGCATTAGAAATGAATGTGTCTGGGCAATTTCGTAGCAAATAGAACCAAGGCCCATTAGAGAAGAGGGTCTCTCCCCTATTACCCTCCAAGTCAGACGTTTGTTTCCCAGAGCATTAATTTTTATTATTTTGAAGATTATACATGGCTCAGTTTAGCAATACAAACTTTCTCACATTTTTTTTGATGCTTATTATCTACGTTAAAAAACTAAACTATTACTTCTTTACAAACTAATTATTAGGGAGAGGAAACCCACTGAGCACCTCACAAGGAATCATCCAAATTGGCAAATTGTATATAAAAAACATGCTTGGGAAATCTATTTTTTATTCTGGTTGCGTTTCTGGGTGCTTTGCTAGGTTATTGGGATAGTTGTGTAATTGATGGTAATCCCAGAGCATCACGAGGGAGAGAAAGTGAGAGGGAACAAGTGCAAGCGCTCGAAGCGCAGGCAAAGCGCTTCGCTCCGTGGCCGCGTGGAGGTGCAACTGTCTAGAACAGTGTTGTCAAGGTCGATGCCACGAGCGGGAGCCCGTGGCACGAGTGCCACGACGAAATCGCCCTCTTCACGCAGTTCGTCACCCCGCCACCAGAGACAACGCTATCCCTATTGTAAAACGGTGGGGTTACTAATAGTTTCCTTTCCCGACGCTAGTTGTGCAGAGTAGCTCGTGGCATGCCACGGAGCCACGACGCATGCCACTGCCCCCAGTAGAAGCCCTTGGCACCACTGGTCTAGAGCAAAGATTGGTTTTCTTCCACGCTTTTCCTTGATAAGTGGCTGGTGGTGACAGCGGACGATTTCCGACCGAGACACCTGAGCCCCAGACCCCGAAGAAAATCAGGTCAATAGTCGCCGGTCGCAAAGCAAATCGACCAGTGAAGAAATCGATCACTTATCTTTGTTTTCCTCTGTTATTTGGTTGGGAGTAAGAAGTCTGGCTCGCCCCTTCCTGAATTTTTTTGTCATATTTTATCACACCTATTAGTTCAGCTAGCCCTATGGCTTTTCTTTCCTTTCGGTTTATAATTTTGTTGTCTGCTCACTTGTCAATAGCTTTTGTCAATTTCCAAGAATTTTTGACGTGACTTGGAGGTATACTGTGAATTTTTCCAAGTACAATGCAAAATTGTTCCATTTCTCCGTGGTAATGGAGGGTTGAGTTTCATTTGCGTGTGACCAAAATGTTTCCGTTAGGATTATCTCTATTAACCGTATCCATTTACGATGGTATTTATTTTCACATGCCGTTCTGTTCTTGACCATTTGGTCATACGTCGTTTGCGTGGTTGAAGTGTAGCGTGTTCGAAGTATTGATTTGTCATATTTCCTGCAAACTTGCGATAATTGACATCAGCTCATAATGGGCAGCTCGCGTTATGATATTCCGGTTGTTGTTTCTGGAAGGTGTCTGCTGAAATCCATTAATATTAACGTGTTAAGGTAATGGTGTTATGTACAACAATAGCTGACTCAGATATCCTATAGTGATTCACTTATTATTCAGTAATCCACGGAGAGGCGTTGATTTTCATTGTGCCACTGAATCCAGTAGAGAAACTCGGAACAGAGTACGATGATTCACACTTCGTTTTATAACGTTTCCAAACCCAGAAACGTGCAAATGAAATGTTTTACTCATTGCTGTAAAGCTCTTTCCCCAGTTTACTTATAATTTCATAGTTGTCTGCCCAGTGTGCCCACAAAAGAGCTCCATCTAGACGAATTTTACTCGTCAAAGAGATAGCAGCGCGGGGCCCTTTAGTGCCGCCCCGCGCGCTCTCTAGCGGCGGGGCCCATAATTGCGCTTTCAGAAATAGGGCTGTTCCGCCGCTGCGTAAACTGGAGAGAGAATTCGACGGGCAAATTGCCGCTGAGGTGCGGCGGGTAGAGATGGGTGGGAGTCGGAAAGGGGAATCGATTCACGAACGATCAAAACAACTCCCGTCTGCGCTGGTCGAAGTGCATGCCACTTCCTCGGAGAGTGTTGCTCGCGCGTTGCTCTTGCAATTTGACAGTGGAAGTCGTTCGGAATGTTGTGCGTTGCAAGCCTTCGCATAAAGCAGGACTTGGCTATCGTTAAACTGTTTAATACCTGTTTAGGGTTCCGATGTTTCTACTACGCTGACCTGCGAGTGAAAATTATAGACCACACCTGTATTACACTTGTTCTCTCGCATTAAACATTGTTCCTAGATGTTCCACCCATTCGATATAAAGTTGTCATGCTGATACTTTCTTTAACGTCCAGTTCAATTCAATGATGCCCTATTTTCCGGGGCAGGTGAAGAGGCCTGCTCTTCCGTCTGACCACTCAAATACCGCTACGCTCCTTTCTCCTTTCATCGTCCGGCAAAAAAGAGGAGGTATCATCCGGGCGATGAAAGAGGCGTTTTGAATTTTGCTCAGACTTTTTGTGGTTTTAGATTTAAGGATCTTTTACATGCAGTTAATCTACAAGATGGGTCAGCCGACTTTACTTCCCCTCCGAAGGAAGGCGTACGAAGAATTTTGTCACCCTTAAAAATTCACGTTTTCGATCGGTTTTGAACCCGAAACGTTCGCAACGCTTAACTCTCTCGCTAAATGAAATGTTTTACTCAATGCTGTAAAGCTCTTTCCCCAGTTTACTTATAATTTCATAGTTGTCTGCCCAGTGTGCCCACAAAAGAGCTCCATCTACACGAATTTTACTCGTCAAAGAGATAGCAGCGTGAGGCCCTTTAGTGCCGCCCCGCGGCACTAAATCGCATACGGCTTATATGCCGTGATAGTCAATTGTCTTGTAGGTGTGGTGTTAAAGTAAAATCTGCCTTCCCTATTTTCTTCAGCTTAAAGGGACCATTAAAATTTCATGAGATATTCTAGAACTCAAGAGAAATTTCTTGATTCAAATTAACAGTCGCATAATATGGACGGGGGGGGGGCGATGGACACCAGCATATTTTTTCTCTCAATCTTTAAGAGACGAGTTACTGTTTCATCATTTAGGACTTTTATTATTAGTACATTTCCTAACCCTAAGTGTTAGTTTCGCCTTTTCAACGCTCATGAATGTTTATAAAAAATGCGAAACCGTTGTCATGCGTAATATCGTCGTGGAAACTCCGTTTCTTACACCCTCACCTACCTAAAAACTGTTAAAGTTGTACATTTGATGCAACATAGTGCACTAGTGAACTATTCTTTTACAAAATGCGCGTCTCTATCCCCGCGGAAAGGACCGAAAGAGCAGAAAAGGTTCAAAATATGTGTGCTCTTGTCATGGGTCTTTGAGTATGTGGAAAAAATAGGGCATAAACAAATTGAATTAATTTGTATTTTGTGACCTTAGCCAGAACGGAGTGTTTTTTAAAAAAATGTATTTTCATTAAGATAATCTACCAGAAAATTAATGTAATATGAATTGCAAAATGGTAACAGTGAGACGATCCTCAAAGTTTCAAATAAAACTGTGAATACAATAAGGAACAAAAAATTTGTCTGATTGCCATCAGCTATTTCTAACCTTAATATAACTTAGTGATTTGTATGCTTGAATTGAAATGAAATGAATGTCGGTAAGGCTGTCCAAAAAATAGTGTATGATACACGTGGTGAAAAATGGTTTTATTTTGCTTATAGGATTGTGCCACTCGGCCTGTCGAACTCTTGTCGCAACTTTTCCTACTTGCAAAATAAAATGCCACTTTTACCACTCATATCATAAATGAGCATTATATGTTACTCACTCGGCAACAATTAGTTACGATACGTTAGAGATTCTTTCCTTCTTCTGCCGCCAGCGTGTTTGCCGGAATAGAATTTTAAGCCCGTTTACACTGGCTGCGCAGCGGATTTTCGTTCGTTCTTTCGTTTTCCCCCTTTTTTTTACTTCCGTGTTATAAAATTGGTTTTCCACATTTCAGCATCTACATTGTCAAAATTACCAGGTCGTCCCGGGAATAGAATGGCGTAACGGCATCGGAAAGGGACCGGGGAGACAGGGAACAAGCGAATTCATCCGAGCTGTCCATCCGTTGAAACGGCCTTCAATATTTTATTCGTCGCGGCGTGGCGATACGTCAGTCCCGAAGCAACCTTTGCACCAAAAAGCCTTTGCTTCCTGGAAAATTCGCAGTATGTGTGGTACGCTAAGCTCTGTTCTCGGAAAATGAGACTCATTACACAACGGTTTGTTACACTGTATGAATGACAGCACGATTTTTTGATAAACCCGAAGATTTACAGAATATATTTGTACAATTCTATTTACCATGAATATTAGTTGTTTCCTGTTTTCCGAAAACCTTTCTATTTTAGGAAAAAATTGTACCTTTTTAACTTCTCATTAAAGTGTGCTGATAGAAATTAAGATTGTTAGGACATGGAAGAAATATTGATGTTTTTACCGCTCCTTTTTGAGTAATAATATCGAATGTGCTCCCTAATCCATTCGTAAACAAACCGTTTCCTTTTGTTGCTTTTCTTCGTAAAAAATATTTTATAATTTTTAGGGCGGTATTGACACTCGACTTATAGTTGATTTCGCAAAATGTGTTTAAATCCCCTGCCTTTCTCAGTAAGGAAAACATCGCCCGTGTAAACAATGACCAGCTAAAATGGATGAATTCCACGAAACTTTAACAAAGTTAATTGCGAGTGTGAGAGAGAAGAAAAGTGCTTCAATTTGGCCCTAGGAGAAAGGAGAAGGGTTTTTCGAAAGATAGGAAGGGAAACCATCTAAGAGTGAGACATTGAATTAATTTGTTGTCACAAGCTGGTCTTAATGGGAAGAAACCGTAATGCTAGTGCGAAACCATGTACCTCTACTGTATGATCAGTCAATTGACACACGCACACTAGCCACACAAGTGTCCATTTAACTGCCCGAAAGACCGCGTGCACATCAGAAAACAAAATCAGAGGAAAATGTTGTGCCCCTTTTCTGGACTTACCGAGAGGGAGACGACGCGTCATCGGAACTCGGAGCAGACATCAAGCAATGCTTCGCCACCCCGTGCACCAGCCCCCAACCCCTCTTCTACCGTCAGGACGCCACACCCTACATCAACGCCCCCCGATGCTGCACCCGCGTCCTCTCCGCAAAAATGACGATCGCGCGCGAGGCAAACAAAACACGGCGGAGCCGCGCGCTAAGTGAGCGCGCGCATTAGAGCGGCATCGGGAGAAGCGCGCGCGCGCACGAGAGAGAGAGAGAGAGAGAGAGAGAGAGAGAGAGATGAGAGAGAGAGAGAAGGGGGGGTTAAAAGGGAGACACGAAAGAGGTCAAGGGTAGAGTTTACTCTGGGATGGGTTTTGAGAGCCTGAGGTACGCGGGAAAGAAATGATATTGTTTGGAGGAAAAAAGAAAAGAAATGCGAGTGGACACGAGTGTTTTTTCGCTGTTGTTTTCGTGTTAGTTTGTTGTCGTTGGGACCTGCCGCTTGACGTTTTCTGTTTGTTTGTTGTATTTGAAAGATGTTTCTACACTTGAATAAGCGAAGGAATAGCATGGGCCGCATTGAGAAAACAATACGTGTTTGTTGTCCAGGTATGTCGGGTTTTCGATGTACCACAGGGAAAGCGCAACAGGAGAGGACATTTTAAGTTTATTACTGCTTGAAATCTGCATCTAAGTAAAGGTGTGAAATAAATTTAGTAGGAAAGTAAATAGTATCTTTTCCGTTATATTTCACAAATGATGCGTTTTTGTTCTGCAGTAATTGAGAAAAGAAATATTTATCTTTTACTTTACTCAAGCCAACAAATACATGTCCTGCCATATTTGACAAATGATGCCTTTTTTGTTCTGCAGTTATCGAGAAAAGAAATATTTATCTTTTCCTTTACTCAAGCCAACAAAATACATGTCCTGCCTGCATGTCGCCTATCTGCACCTCCCACGCCCCTTGGCCATTCCTCAATTCTCACTACGTCGAATTGATACAAAACTGCCGCGGAAAGGGTATATTAGGTTGTAAGGACTTACAGTAAATTGTAATTAAATAATAAACCAACCTGATGTTCTGCTTTAAAACCACAGAAAGAAAATACACACTTGTAAGGACATATCGTCCGAAAGCTGCAATAGTAGCACAACTCAAAAAATGCAAATTTGAGTTAATATACTCTCCAGAACTGCAGATTGGTCTACCTTCCAGCAGCAACAACAGCGTATCTTACATCCCACCAGCAAATGACACACGTGTGAATTTTAGAGTGATACATTTCAGTACAAGGTGAAAAATTAGGAGAAAAAACATTATTTCAACACCTGATTTTCTTACTTGTGTCGATTGTGCTGAATGTGTCTATTGCAGCCCATGAACAATATAATAAATCTCTATGTGTATTTAAAACACCGAGAGCTTTCGTTTAGTAAGTATTTTGAGCTTTCAATTCACCCACATTTCATTATTATTTCCAATTATATTAGCTCCCTCATGTAAAAGAAAAAAATCTTGAATTAACAGTTTTAATATGATATTATCCAACAGTTTGTAAATTTTTTAACAAGGTGCTTTCCGATGACTTGTGTACATTATTTTTTTTGTAATTCTTTTGTTTGTACCTAGCCATTGTCACCTGATGGTGGAAATCAGCAATTTCCAAAACGTGAATACTATGTGTATCTTTTATATTGCACAAACTGTTATTACAAGGATTTTTTCTGTCTTTTACATGATGGACCAACATATTGATATAATTGAAAATATAGACAGCAACTAAAATTATTAATTACATTATTATTTCCGTTGATATGAAAGGTCGTTGGCTCTATGTTATCACCTGTTCTCATTAACCTGATCGCAGTATAAAATGTAATATAATTAAAAGCAATAGAATGCTTAGTGATCATGTTGTTGCGCCAGTAGCCCTTGCCTATAGCCCCGGTGTGCGTCGTGCGTGTTGCAGGGGCGCGCGTGGCTGAGCGGGAGCCGCCGGGGCCGTGAGGGAGCGGGAGCGGCAGCCGGAGCGGCCATGGCGGCGCTGCTGCTGCTGGCGTCGCTGGACGGGTCGCTGCTGGCGTCGGCCCGCGCGCTCGCCCGACTTCTGCCCCGCGGCTGCACGTGCGACGACGAGACGCTGGTGGGCGAGTGCATCGACGCCAACCTCGACGTCATCCCCATCACGCTCACCCCTCCATCCAGCGGCTCGTGCTCAAGTGAGTCTCGCCTCGCTCCTCTCCACTGCTCGGCTCTGCTCTGTCGGTGGAGAGGAGATCGCAAGTTGTGTTATTTTAAGAGACATTCTTCGTGAACACGTAATAATAATAAATTAATAATTATTATTTATAATTATTAAGTATTATTATTAATTATTAAGTATTGTTATTAATAATTATTAAGCATTATTATTAATAATTATTAAGTATTATTATTAATAATGATTATTAATTATTAATAATAATAATTAAGTATTAATAATAATTAATTATCATAATTTTGCAGAAAAGCTTACATAATCACTTTTGAGACTCACTATTTATTTATTTTTTTTATTTATTTGAGATCGCTTTTCAACTACAATACTAAGACAAAACAGCCACCATTATCTGATGAACAAATTTCTCTCAAATATACTGCTCTCCAAATTTCAAGTTTCACAGTTTTAAAATGCTAGAAATTTCTGTCCTAATCCCGTAGAATATTGTGAGAAAGCAACGTATAAATTGACTGATAAAAATCGTGTTAGCTACCTTCGTTATTTATACATTCTTTAATACTCTTAAGACATATTGCGTTCTAAAATGCTTCAATTCATATTATGTTTACATGTTTTATTATTGTCGCGTCCCTCACAGTTCCAAGATCGGCGGGAAGGAATGCAGAAAATTAGACTTTAATATGTGGATAAGATTTCTGTACTTCGAATGTAAAATACTCTGCCACGTTTTATCAAATTTACACACGAGTGGTTTAAAGTGAAAGATAAACATCGTTTTAATGTCTTTTGGTGCAGTCTTTCAAGGTCACAAACCTATAGGAACAGTAATGAAATCAGAACAAAGGCATCTAGCTCTGAAATGGACACAACACCGTTGTCCTCCGTGGTAGTGGTTATTTACAGTGACCGGTACGTTTTTTTACTTTTTTTGTTGCTTTGAGAGGATATCCGAAAAATAGTTTTTGGCAGCATATCCTTAAACCATATACTAATATGCAAAGTCCTCAAGTTTCTATTTCGCTTAGTTGCTCAAGCTTAACCATACATCTCGGAGACTCAGGAAATTGTTACAACGTGCAAACGCGATAACTGTCCCCGAGCAAAGTGACATGTGCGCTTCTTGCCCTGCAGCACAACCGCATCAAGACGGTGCACGGCGGCCTTCCAGTTCTACGGCTGCGCAGTACGTGGACCTGTCGTACAACCACCTGTGACATCCCCAACCCGCAGCTTCGAGGCGCAGCGCAACCTGGTGGAGCTGCACTGGAGCACAACAAGATCTCGGCGGTGAGCAACAAGACCTTCAAGGGCTGAACGCGCTCACCGTGCTCAACCTGCGCCAGAACTTCCTGGAGGAGCTGCCGGAGCGAAGCCTCACGTCGCTGGCCCAAGCTCGAGCAGCTCGACCTTGCCAGACCGCATCGCCAGCGTGCACCCGAGTTACCACACTTCATGACAACTACAACAGCAATAATATAATAATATATAATAATATAATAATAATATATATAATAATAAAAGTAATAATAATTTGCGCAAAGTATTGTAGAGGCTCCGACAGTCCCTAGATCTACTCCTTAGGTAGCTGGTTGCAACCTGGAGAATTTTTATTCAGCCGACAGATAACATCTTTAGTCGTGATATAGAGGAATAGTAATAATAATAAATAATAATAATAATAATAATTAATAATAATAATAATAAGTATTAGCGGGGCACTTCCTTAGAAAAACTTTTCACTTTCTTTCCCCAACACCTTAGAAGATAACATTATTTTTAATTGTGTAGAAATTACAGTGGATGGCGTAACTACATTTACTATAAATGTTTCATTAAAACTTGGTATTGGTTTTTGAGGAGGTATGGAGAAAATTTGAAATCCAATAATGATTTTAGAAGTTTAAGTCAATGTACTGGTTCATTGAATGTATGTATCTGAAGCGACTAGAGTTATTGGATTAAAGGGAATTATTGTGAGAATTATTGAAGGAAATTTTTAATAGCAGCGAAGTACCAACATCTTGTTACAAAAACAAAAATGAAGAAGAGTTACGATCGATAGAATGTAACATGAAGTACAAACAACATCACTACAGGAATCGCTTGTGTCTTGTGACTTTGGAATTTTGTTTTCATTCGTGACAGTACTCAAAGTCATTATCTATCGTTACCTCCCAATTCCTTTCCTAATAGATACCACCGAGTTTCCTTCCTTTGAAGTCGGGTTTGATTGTCGAACTAGGTGACTGAACATTTTTAAGTACAGGCAAACTTTGAAAAGCTACAACAGTGAAACTCAAGGGAGCGACTCCTTTCTTTGGTTGTTGAGAGTTTTTTCGTTAAGAGACACAAAGAGAAGAGTGAGTCAGAGGGTGCGTGAGAGCGGGTGGGGAGGTGGGTTAAGGTGAGGGACTGAGTGAGTGGGAGTTTCAGGTTATAAGGGAAACCATTCCAATTGTAGAGCTTTCTTTTCGTTATTAAAGAAGTTCCTCAAAGAGCGCGTGTGCTGGCGTGCGCAGGCGTTCGCGGGGCTGTCGCAGCTGCGCGTGCTGCAACTGGACGACAACCAGCTGCGCACGGTGCCCACGCCGGCCTTCAAGCTGCTGGACTGCCTGGCCGAGCTGCACGTGGGCTGAACGCCTCGCCACGCTCCCCGACGACGCTTCCGGGGCCTGGGCCGCCTCACAGTGCTCGACCTGAGCGCGCCGGCCTCGTCACCATCAGCGAGCACGCCTTCCGCGGCTCGACGGTGAGTACGCCCACGAACCAACGACTGCGAAAACAAAGAACGGAACAACGAAAAAAATGTAACAATGAAATGATTACGAAGAAAATATCTACGAGAAAAAAATTGAAATAAAAAATACCAAAGAACTGTAACAAAGAAATTATATTATAAAACAACAATAATAGTCTATTTTTTGCTCATATACTTCCATCACGCTGTCAGTTTAAGGATAACACAATTATTCACTTTTAACGAAGAATTAAATTACAGGATAATAATTTAACTCACAATAATAGCTTTGTAAATAACAATAGTCCTTACAGGGTACACAAAAAACAAAACTATCAAAAGAAAAAAAAGTCTCCCAAACAAAAAGAAAACAAAATTACAAATTAAGAAACACATTGATATGTAAGTGTGTTAAGTAGCACTACATGTGATTTCGTTTAATTTGAGTTGATGTGAAATTTTTGAATTGTAATTATACGTACGAAATCACATTATTAGTACTCTGAATCTATATCGTTATTAATAAAGTTCTCAGATTCGTTCAAAACCATGGAATGATTTTTGTATGTAGTATTCCTTTGTTAATAGACGAGCTTGTAATTTCGTTCATTGTTAAGCCGCCGTCATTAATTTTGCTGCCTAATTGAATTGCCTATTTGAAATGCAAAGATTGTTGATTTTTCAAGAGAACCGTAAATAACCTTATCTTGTCTGGCAGGTCTTCTTCGCATCTGAAGTTGGCTGACAAACGATTACGCACTGTACCCACCACAGTGGCGCCACTGTCACGATTAGAGGACTCACAGTCGGCCCGAATGAGTTCTCGGCACTTGAACCACACGCCTTCAGTAAGTTTTTTGTAATCATACAACTGTATACCGTACTCGACAAACAAGGGTGGCCACTTTCTAGAAAGCACAGACAAAGGGAAAAATCAAGGAATTTCATTGTTTTGAAAAGTCAGGGAATTTGTGGAAAAATCGTTACAAGTCAGGAAAATTTTTGAGATAATTATAGAACTATAACTACTAACTTCAGTATTATTCCTAAAAAATTGTAGAGAATTATTTGTTGCTCAGTTTCTATTGTTGAATTTTTTATAATTTGTACATTCACGACGAATCAGCTGATAGCTGACTAATTAGTTTCAGGCTTGCTCTAATATTTTCTTAATAGTGTGAAATGTTCTACCGTTTCTTTAAATACTCTGGAAAACCGAGAAAGAACAACGAAAATTTGTTTCAGGAAATTAGAAACCACTTGTAAACTTTCCCAAGCGATCAGGAAATTCTTTGTATTGGACTGTCTTGTAAACTGTAAAAGTTAACTGTTTGGGGCTGCTCATACCCTTGATCTCTCCCACTCACTATAGTTTCGTTGTTTTTTTTCTGTACAACGGGGGGTTCATCAAATAGTAATATCTCACGGTATTTCGCGTCATTCTCCGTTGGTGCGGCCAGGAATCGCAGAATCTCCAGTACTTCCTCCTCGATACAGTGGCGATCATACGACTATGATCGGCACAAACGAGAGCGACGCGAAATACCGTGAGATATTCCATTTTATTGACACCCCCCCCTGCGCCAAGAAAAGAAAACGCCAGGCATCCGCGTTGCGAGAGCCCCGAGCGAGCGTGTGTTTTTGGCGCGCAGGGGTTGACCAACCTGCGCTGCTGTGGACGTGAGCGGCGCGGCGCAGCTGGAGCGCGTGCGCACAAGGGGTCGCTGCGGACAACCTCAACCTGCAGACGCTGGTGACTGAGCTCCACAAGCGGCTGGCGTCGGTGGAGGAGGCGCGCTTGGCGGGCCTGCCCACCTGCGCCACCTGGTGCTGCGCGACAACGCCTTCGTCACTCTTCCCGGAGTCGATGACGACGTGGCCCGAGCTGCGGCGCGTCGACCTGGCGGCGAACCGCTCGAGTGCCAGTGCGGACTGCTCTGGCTCAAGGACCTGCTCGTGCAGCGCAACTCCAGCCAGGTGCTGTGCGCCGCGCCGCCGCACCTCAAGTTAGACTCGCGCTCCACTCTTCTCGCACTGCGCTTACCGAAAGAGTGGCTCAGGGCATTACTGATGTCACTGCAGTTCCTCTGACCGGGAGGTCCTAGTTCCAGTCCGACGGCGGCAGGATTTTCGACACTAGCTATTAGCTAGGTCGAATTCATTCTCTGTCTAGCTGCACTCTCTGATCAGTATTTTCCGTGTTCTCCGATTAACACCACGAATACGGAGCAGTACCTAACAAACGGGCCCCGGACCGCGTGCTGATCTTTCCTTCCTCATCCTTGTCCTATCCTCACCCTTTACAGTCACACTTACACTAACCACTCAGGCCGGGAGACCAGTCGGCAACTTAGAGCGTTGTCCCGGCTGGGCGGTGCCTCGCTGATGGGGATACCTGGTTAGGGGAAAACCCCGCTAGTCGACGGTAGGTCGGCCCGGATTTCGCCATCCAGCGGGGAAAAGATCACCGCCACCTCCGAGGAAACCACGCACTACACTTACGGGCCATTCAATTGTGGCGTCCTCCGGAGGATTTCTAAAGCGTCCGCATTTCGACCGCTGTGCGCCATCGACCGTCACGGCCATGGCCTCGTGAGCAGCGAGTAACTGTAC
>JAHLJT010006609.1:0-69260 GCA_031308135.1 Acheta domesticus
GGGATCGTGAAAAGTGAAAGTGTTAATTCCGTGTTAGAAAAAACTAGAAAACAGAATAAAAGCTAACAATGCTCAAAGTAAATATTTGTTTGTATATTCAAATGTTTATATAGTCACATTTCTGATTTTTCTGTGTTTTTGTGGATTTTTTTAAATAATTTGTGTTCAATGAAAAAAAAATAACATGAATGATTTTTAAATTTGAAATTTATTCATCTCTTCTTCAGAATTTTTGTAATATCATTATTACAAACAAACACAACAACTGATTCATTAAAAGATTTTACAATTGTTTTACTGTGTGGAATTTATATTGATATCTACATTAATATTTTCACATTATTTTTAATATTATATTTTATATAAATGTTTTATATTTATATAATCTTCAGAAAATAATTATTTTTAGGATTAACTTACCTCATTGACAAAACAGAAATAATTCACCTGTTTAATGTGCTGAAAGGAATTCACAATAATCTTGCAACTAAAACTTTGGAAATAGACGTAGGAAATTTGAAGGAAACTAAATTAGCTTCATGGCACATCATAGGAAAAGTCTATTACCTTGTTCCATATGTAAACAAAATTAATAAGGTCATGAGAAAATTGTCTCAACGTATGTAACCAACAAAATGAAAAAAATGAGTTAAATATACCACACAGGTTTTTAGGGAATCAGTGTTGGCATACATGGAATTTATATCTCGAATAGATAATAAATATAAATTTAAATATTTATATTCTTTCACAATTTCAATTTAATTTCATACGCAGGATTCTTATTCATTTTCAATTTCACATTTATTAATTATTCTCGAATTCTACTCTTAAATTTATTGGATCACATCCCACAAACACTTGAATGAAGTTTAATGTTGTATGGAGCTACAAGCAAAAGTTAAGATGCAATTTCATCAAGTCAAGAACAGAGGGTCCAATATTTTTAAGCACTTGTGTTTGCATGGTACATATATATAAAAATTGTGTAAAAATATTTTAGGATTTGTACAATTACCACTTTTTTTTGTAGTTGAATTTGAAACTCCATCTGGCACTTTAAAAATTCCTAATAAAGATGATCTTGCAACAGCAGAGGTTTTAAATTTTTTAAACAATTTATTCAATTCATGCAATAGGAAAGCGGAAGGTCTCAATTCATCATCTGTTGGATCAAATAGTAGCCCTCACAAACCTTTTAACATGAAAGCAAAAGATATTAACAAATGAGATTTGTGAACCCAACCACTAACAGAGGAAAAAGTTCCATCCTTATGGAATTGGATCTTCACAATTGATGGTTTCCTCTCATGAAGACATAAATTAACCAAACTTGGAGTCAGCCGCTTTAGAAGCAGGAATGCGAATTAGGGCCCTAACAAATTATTTTTTGCTATATCGGAAATTACAATGGATCTAATTTGAACTCCGCTCCTCAATAACTTTTTAATTCACATAGGACATTTTTATTTAATAACATGAACCATGCCAAACTTATTGAGAATTGTGACAAAACAGAAGGAAACTTTCTGTTTACTTAAAAAAAATTGTTCTCCCAGCCATATGAACAAACACATGAAACAGGAACATATGAAGAAGAGATGCCTGAGATGATCCCTGAAATTCCAACCCCAAAAAAAGTATTTTTGGAATCAATTTCACCTGATTGTATGGCAAAGTAATTTTTAAAAACATTCAACTGCAAGACTTGTAAAGAATCATTCCAAAATTTAAATTATAATTCATTCTTTTTATCAACTGTAGAGTTATTCATATGTTTTTCCTTTTTAAAAAATTGGCACCATTTTCTTCTGTTAAGGCTACAATATGAGATTTTTCATTTTCTATAGCAATCTGATTGGTTACTGCACATCTGAGCGCGTCAATTTACACCATGTTGACACATAAACTATCATTGAAATCAACAAATAAGCAGAACAATACTGAATTGCGACTTACTTTTGACAGTATATTCAGTAAAATTCGAATAGATTTTTCCTGTTACTAACAATAATATTATTGATACAGGATTTATTCAGATGATTCATTTACCAATTCAAATTTGGCTACATTTAATTAAAAAATCATCATATTAACCTCTTGTAACACTGAAGTTGAAATATACAAAAATATTTTCCCTAATTTGGACAGTGCCCTTAATATTTATAAATTTGCAAAATAAACTTTAGATAATGAGAATACAATATTTATTACACTCAGTTCTTTAATTACACATTCTGAAACCAACGTTTTCTTAATTGTTCACAAACTCTAAATTGGTTTCATTATTTATTTAATACATTTCCAGTACTTGTTAATCAAGTTTTTCTAAACAAGGCAAATATTAATTGATTTATAAGTTACCAAAATAATATATTTGTCTATAATATCATTCAGACTCGCACCACTTGCAGCTTCAAGGGGGAAAAAATTTACACTGGCACACTTAGTAATAGGATTTTCTTGGAATGTTCTTTGAAAACAGCGTAAGGCTTGTAGGAAACACTGTTGGTGAAGTTCCATCTTCTAGCGTTGGTGAAGTCAAATTTTTTTTATATCTTGCCAGAGCATCTTATATCTTGCCGTCACATCATACTGCAACTCGAATATCACCTCCAGAATAGAAACTTAACTCGTACACCTAAGCAAATTAAATTAATTACATTTTGTCATAAACTAATGAGAGTGTACCTATTCAAGAAATGCAAACAATAATGAATTATTATGTATATTTATTTATTTCTATTTATTTGGTCAAAAAACAGTAAAAACTGTATGTCTCATTTGAAAATGTGACATTTTAAACAATTGAGCAATGCAAACAATGGATTAATATAAAACTTGTTCAATACCATGCGAAGTGATCAGTTGGAAATAATATAATTAAAACACTTGTAAACCAATAGTACAGAATAAATGACACATCTACTTAAGTTAGGTTATACTATATGGATTTAAGGATTTTCAAGACTATTTTGCACGGTAGAAATGCTCACAAATTAAATAATCAATTACAATTATGCAATAAGATTTCAAAATTAATTATAAATACCTCCACTGCTGGATGGGCGAAAATCCAAGCGATGTATTGCCTACCTCCAGTCTTCTTAAAATCTTCCAAAAAGTCAAAAATGAAGTTTTAGACACGGCAAATAAATGTCGTGGCACGATTCACTCTATTTAAAAGGCATGACAGTCTAAATACTAACAAAAAGCTGAAAAATGTCGCCTGAAACAGCACCTGAGCAGCACGTAACCATATAACGAATCAAAGCCACCGCCTACATTGCCACCGGCAGCTTTTGAATTCTGTGACGTCACACGTTTAGTTCGCTCACTACAACGATAGGATAGATGGCGCAAAAATCATTACCCCGTTTTCCTATCTAAGTTTCACGCCCCTGCATATAATACTCTCTGGTTACGTTGAACTGAGCCCACTTCCTTTCCAGAGAATACTCTCTGGAGGGAGACCTCTTTCCAGTGTTGCCAGGTGATCATAAACATTTCTCATTAATTAGGGGCCGGTTTCATCAACAGTCGAGTAAAGTTAAGAGTAAGCATTACTCTATGAAAGTTACTCTCGAGTAACTTATATGAGTGTTTCACCACACTTCTGGAGGGTTATTTTAAGTTTCCACATGTGCATATGCCATGACATATTCCACATTTGAAAGTCAAACTTGAAAGTCGTGAAAGTCGGCAGTGCGCGTTTACACGTTGACATCTGGTTTCACGGCTATTGGTCACAGTTGGAGTTTTCTTTTCTATAGAAAAATATATATTAAAAAATATATATTTCTATAAAATAAATATTTGCATGTAGGATATAGGTAAAATAGTGTAGGATATTTCTTGATATATTTTTGAAACCAGACAGAAAAACTAAAACATCACATTAACTGTACTCCACTGAAGTGCATATTTTCTTCAGTTCTCCTGTGAAGTACGCTAGGTTCAATTATGTTTTCACAAAAAATATATATTTTCATTCGAAGCATGCTTCTGCTGAATTTTAGCAAGAAACGTACATAAAGGAAATTAAATACTGTTCATTTTAATTGCATGTTTTATAATTTTTAAGTCATAAATGTAGTTTTAGCAGCATATTTCCAGATTTTTGAGGGCATACAAATCCTCTCCCTAATTATAAAGAATATGAGACTTGACTTCAGGTTAATTTTGTACTTTCACAACAGTGAATCATGAATTAATATGATGTATGAAGGAGCAAATATTATTGATTGGAAAATTATTGAAAAGTATAATGCTTACATACAAATACTACCTGGCAAGTTTTACTAAAAATTTGACAGTTACATCTATATGACCAATGCAGAGCTGTTTTTTTTATTTACCTACTTTTCACCATCTTTACATTTTCATTCGATGTTAATATATTTCGCCAGGTATTTGGTCTTCAAAAAACTTTTCTTCTATACAAAAGTTACCCCTATTACGCAAGTAATAATTATACTCATTTCGTCTGAAAATCTGCAAAAATATTTTAATTTTGAAGATAAATGACATTGCGCACATTTGAAGATGAAAATTCTAAGATTTTCACACAATCGAAGACGCTAGGAACAAATCACAATTAATGCGCATGCCACTGTTCCATGCCAACCTAATCCAGAAACAAAAATGTATCCATTCATATCCGTATGCTATTTGGATGGTCTGTGAGGACCATGACATTATTATTAAAATTGTGAAAAAACGTTTCTTCCGAGGGAAGTGGTTGTTAACATTGTTATATTCAGACCTATAACATTGCCTATAACATTCATGGCCTATAACATTGTTATAGGCCAGACATGTGAAATCTACAGCAAGCGGCATTCCGCCCAGCCCGCCCTGTTCCGCGCAAGCACCTAACGCCGGCCCCGAGACCGCACCTGGTTGCGGACCTGCTTGGAGGTTCACGAAGATTGCGGCCCTGCTTGGAGCTCGTGAAGTAGTTCCTATCGGGGCTGTGTGAAGCTGGAACAACCACTACAGCACAATCACACCAAACCAAATGGAATATTTAGTACTAATTTATTACCCCCAAATTAAATTTATTACTGTTGCCATATATGAAAAAATAGTGGTTCTGCTGGCGTGACTGTAAAGTTAGCACAACCAAATTTTTAAAAAATGGCAAAATTGTTTCAAACTACTACAAATATTTTGTACTCAATTATTACTAATTTATTACTCCAAAATTAAGTTAATTACTCTTCCCGTTTATGAAATAAAAACTGTTAAACATGTTATAGATGTGCAACCCGCACGACACCATGCCAAAATTGCAAATACAATTATAGAGAGAACTGACGAGCACAATCGAACGAAACCAAGAACATAATTAAATACACACTATATACTAATTCACTACTCTAAACAGAAATGTATTACTGTTCCTGTTTATGAAAAAAAATTGTTTAAGACAATCATAGTTATTCCACTATCCCCAGAAATTCAAACACGATTAAAGAGAACCAATGGGCACAATCAAACCAAACCAAGAACATAATTAAACACACATTACTTACTAACCATAACTTACCATTTTTTCTTTTCTTAAGGATGTTGCCTCATCATTAGATCAAAACGAAGCAACTATTGGAATTTTTTTAGATCTTTCAAAGGCTTTTGACGTCATTGATCATAACATTTTACTTTCAAAATTACCTTCGTATGGAATCCGTGGTATTGCTCTAGATTGGCTATGTTCGTACCTTAAACAACGATCTCAGAGAGTAGAAATACCTTACTGGAATGATGGAACTTTATGTACACACCTTTCCGGTTCTTTGCCAATTGCATGTGGAGTCCCGCAAGGATCGATTTAAGGCCCAATTCTCTTCCTATTATACGTAAATGACATGCCCTTAGCAATTCGAAACGGAAGAAGTTCTCTTTGCGGATGATACAAATATTCTTTGCAACAAAGAAACCGTAAATAGTACAATATCAGACGTTTCAAATTGGTTCCGTAATAACAAATTAAAAGTAAATGAAAATAAAACTGGAGTGACTACGATTGCCACGGATGCATCAGATTACGGGGTTGGAGCTGTTCTGTCACAGAAGGATGAAGCATGTGTTGAAAGGCCGATAGCGTTTGCTTCAAAAAATCTTAATAAGCATCAGCAAAATTATTCGCAAATTGAAAAGGAAGCTTTAGCAATTATTTTTGGAGTCAAGAAATTTAATGTCTTTGTTTATGGAGCAAGATTTCATTTAATAACCGATCACAAACCTTTGGTGCAGTTGTTTCATCCCAGCAAGAAAATTCCAGAAGGTACAGTTAAGAAGCTCCAGAGGTGGGTGTTGTTTCTCACAGATTACAATTATCAAATTCACTTTAGGAGTTCTTGGCTGCCCGGGATGAGCCGCGTCTCAGTCGGTTTTGCTGACGTTTCGGCCATCTTGCTGTGGCCTTCTTCAGAGCTATACTGCTGCCGAGAGGCTAGCGTGTCGCATACATATAGGACGGGGTGCAGGAGCTGATAGGTCGCAGCGGCGACCAATGGGAGGAGGGCAGGTGGCCCGCGATTGGCGGAGATGGAATGGAGCGATACTGGGGGACCTGATAATGTGGGGGGAGGGAGGGTGGTTGGAAAGGGAAGAGGATAGAAAAATGAACAGGATAGACATCTGGAAATTGCAACTGCGTGGTCGGAGACGGGAGGAAAGGCCGAAAGAAACCGGGCGAATAAGCAGCCACGTCATTGGCCGACCGCGGGGGTGTGTCTCCGTGGGGCGCGACCGTATTGGCGGGGAGCGCCGACCCGCCTCCAGGTGTTGCTAAGGCGGAGCCCATCGTCTCTGTTGAGGTTTTCGGGCCTCCTGGAGATTTCTAAAGGGCTCCCGGACAGCCAAGAACATAATGACTCCGGCCGCGGAAGCCTACGAATCTCACTTTAGGAGTACCACTAGACATGCAAGCGCAGATGTGTTGTCAAGACTACCATGTGGGCCCGATATAGAATTTGATGCATCAGAGGAAGCGTGCTTTCAAATTGACACTGAAGAGTGGGAGACCATACAAGAATTCCCCATTAATGCAGCAACAGTTGCGGCGGCTACGGAAAAAGAAGAGGAGTTACGGAGGGTGAGAGACTTTATCCGAAAAGGGTGGCCATCGAGATTGCTCAGGAGTTACGCCAAACGGTACAATAGAAGAGAGAGATTGTCAGTTAAGGCGGGGGTAGTTTTGTTAGCATCGGACCAGTATACACGCGTAGTAATCCCTCAGTCGCTTAAGAGAAGTGTATTAAAGTTGCTCCACGAAGGCCACTGGGGTATAGTGAAATCTAAACAATTAGCCCGCAGGTACTGTTTCTGGGAAGGAAATAGTCAAGACATACAGCAGTTAGTGAGGTGTTGTGAAAGTTGTCAGACCAATCAGAATGCGCCAGGGAAAGACCTTGTATCGTGGCCCCTACCACAGGAGCCATGGGAGAGAGTTCATGTAGACTATGCGGGACCTTTCTGGAACTCTACGTGGTTGATTGTGGTTGACGCCTTTTCCAAATACCCATACGTAGTTGAGATGCGATCTACGACTGCGGCAGCAACCATCGAAGCTCTGGAGAAAGTAGTCTCAGAGGGCCTCCCTCAGGTGTTGGTCTCCGATAACGGCACGCAGTTCACTTCATCGGACTTCGCTGAATTTTGCAGGACAAATGGAGTGCAGCACATCTGCGCTCCTCCATTTCACCCATACTTGAATGGAGAAGTAGAAAGATGTGTCCAGATATTCAAAAGAGCAATGTGCAAGGTGCGGAGCGCGGGATTAACGAAGACCAAGGCTCTTTTGCGGGTACTGGCTACTTATCTAGCACATCCGGGAAGAGACGGTAGGAGCCCGTCGGAATTACTCCATGGTCGCCAGCACAGATCATTACTCTCATTGCTCCATCCAGGGACCGTTTACACTTCTCAAGGGGGCACACCTAAATTCAGCGTAGGAGATAGAGTATTTTGTATGTCTTTTAAAAAAGATCCGGCGTGGATCCCGGGAGTGGTGCAGGAGGTCAAGGGATCAAGATTGTATTGGGTGAAAACGAACGATAGAGTAGTGGTCCGACATCAAGAACAGATTAGACCTAGATTCAGGGAAGCAGCGGTCGATAGTCAGAAAATGTTATCCCAGCACCCATTTCGAGATAAAGTTTTAAAAGAATTCATGGCGATGCCTAGTTCACAGGGAATCCTGCCACCGGTCAGCCCGACTACCCACCAGACTGAAGAGCTAAAGGTCTCTGCAGACGAGCAGAAAGTGGAGATCGGTGACACAAAACCTCCCCAGAATACGGCACAGCAGTCGAAGAGGTTCAGAAAAAGAGTTCGTTTCGCACCGTATCCGACGCTTTTGGGCGCGGAGGGTGCTGTAGCCAAGTCGGCTAATCATGGCAGTGGATCACAGAAGGTTGTGGTTGGCCAGCTGGATTGATCATGCGCCCTTGGTCAAGATATGTGGCGGGGCGGCCGTGACAATGGTGTGGGGGAGCCTTGGACACGAGCAGGCGGCTCTGTACATGTTTTAGTGACGAGAAAAATAATACATAGGAACTGATAGAAGTGGAGATAGTCGTTGTATTACTAAGTTTTTATTTGAATAAAAGAGTAATATAAAGTGGCAATATTGTTTAATTGCGAGAACTTAACAGTTTGCAGTTCAGAGAGCAACAAAATGAAGAATTGATATATATTAAAAGGCTCTCGGGTTTTACAGACCACCCGAATACACAGCTGGGTTATGTCATGAAACGTTTTCTTAAATGAAACCTTTAAAAAAGATCAATTAAAACAAGTTGTTAATGTGAAAATTCTATTTTATGTAATAAAACTATGAATTTTGCACATTCGTCCAGTAAAATCCCAAAATGTGCAATTTTCAGGCGGCATTAGCTAAAACGTGCAATATCGTGCAGTAACCCCCCAACGTGCAATTTCGTGCAAAATAAAACAAGTTCTAAAATAACGTCCGTTTTATGATTCAGATTTCTGTCAAAGTTTCATCCAATTTAAAGTTAGCAAATAAAATATGCAGTAACATGGGAATCCTGTCTTTAGTTAAGAGTAATCACGTTCTCAGACAGGACGAGCCAGGCGAGGCTTGGCCTTGAATCAGCGTAATGGGGGAGATACGTCAACCATCCTCAACTAGGTGAGTTCAGTGTCTTTGCCGCGGCTTCTCCCCGATCGACGCCTTCCCTTGCTCAGTGTAGTAAATGCTCGCGCAACACCCAGGCCCAGCGAAGATGTCAGAGCTGGGGTTAGAGCACTGTAGGAGTAGTGGGCCGTCGCACAGATCGCAGTAGAGTATACAATTGGTGCAAAATTTTTGATAATGTGACACACGGTTCATTGTAATGTTAATTCTCAAAAGTCATCAAAATCTCATTCTTGCTTACCCCAGCACTGCTGGGGTTGAATGCACGCCACTGTTGTATTACTTCTTAGAAATTTACTAGGTGTTAAACCCTAAGTAGATCAAATTTGTCAATTAATATATCTATAAATGATTGATGAAATCATCCTTTGGGGCGAAGGGACATTTCAGCGAAATACATTCATTTAAAAAAATGTTTCTTAGACAATTGCAATGGGAACATACATCAAAATCTGTGTAAAAAATTAATAACCAACTTCACGTTCCACAGAAAAATGTGTTGAAATTTTTAAAAAATATAAAAAATGACGCAAGTCTTCTTAGTCTCTCCCCTCCGTATTACGTTCAATAATCTACCATTTTGCTGAAACTGTTAAAAAAAAGATTGAGTGTGCATGATTTGTTAAATTTTTACTTTTCCTCCATATACTATAGCATCACTATTGGAATCACCTCAACAATATGATCTCATAAAATCCGTGTTTGAAGTTCTTTTCAGCTGTAACTTCGCACACACGTCAGGATTAAGGTCTGTTAGTGATGTCAAAGATGGTTCAGATTAGTGTAAGTGGAAAGGAGATACATGCAATTTCGAACCCGAAAAATCGATTTGTATAGGGGAGAATGGGGTAGCACCGATCACTTAAGGAAACTGATCGCTCAGATGGAATGTATTCACCAGAAAATTTAAAATATTGCATGAAACGACAGGTGGATATTTCAGTGTATCTAGTGTCTGTGGTGGAGAACTAAAAGTCGCAGAAGTTATTTTCTTTAGCACAAATTTCGTAAAAGAAAAAACAGCTTTGATCGGCATTCCTTTACCCGTGGGGTAATACCGATCGTATATTTGTCCCGTGTATTTTATACGGGAAATTTTGAAATGTAATTATTATCCTATGTATTTGATATATTTCAATAATAACACTGTTCTACAAGGGTTCTATTTCTGAGATAAAAGTATGTGATTCATTATGCATTTGCAATGGGAAGTTCATATCTGAACTCAAAATGTCGCGTTCAGGGATAGTTTTTCAGTAATTTTAACTTTTATGTCATGAAAAGGCATTATTTTTGTAAATTGAGTGAAAGTTTGCAAATAACACTTGGCAACATGGACTCTTGTATTTATGTCAAATGTTTTAGTATGCAAATATTGGTACGCCTCTCTCGATTGTATACTTTCATAAACACTGGTTACCTCAAACCATAGAGGAGAGATATACTAGAGTGCGCACCGAGCTGCGCAGAAGGCCCGGCCGGGTATCAACATCTCTCGCGCCAGTGTCACGTGACTTTGGGACAGCTAGGTGGCATCTATAACACCCGTCTCGCATTAAATGATTTATATTTATACGTACTTAAGATGTTTCATTCCAGCGTTATTTTCTCATTTATTAATCAACCCTAAAAATGTTGCTTATAGCAGAAAAGTGAATTTAAGTTTTTCTGCTCTATTTGCTCAAGTATATGAAAATTCCGATTTTTGTCCAACTTCACACTTTGAATCGCATACTCCACTAAACCTGTTTTGCAAGTACAATTACATAGGACTATAAATAAAAAAATATTTGTAAAATAAATTAACTCCATGGGATGCATTAATCCAAATTTCTATTACTCAATGTTAGACATTCTACTATTGAAGATTTACATCAGTGTCATTTATTATAGCAAGTTATCAAAATGATATTTCAAGGATTTATAGAGGGAAAAAGGCTTTTACCTTTGATTTATATTTTGATTTATTTAGTCAAAAACGTAAAAACTGTATGTGACATATGGGGGAAAAGTTCCATCTTCACTCATTTTCTTGAGCTTCAAAAGCTCTTCCCAATATTTTAACCACCACATTAGACATTTTCCCTCCTGAGTTATATAAAACCTATTTGCATCGATAAACAAACTGGATGTTTTATTTTTTTTTCTTTGTATTACTAACAACAGTAACATGCCACTGGCTTTACTCCTACCACTACTAGCAAGTAAGCTCAAGAAAACCTGGGCTTAGTGAAGCTACATTTATGTCCAAAAGCAAAACAAGGGGACATCCCAGCATTTGCTCAATGGATCAGGAAAACTGGACAAAAACCTGATCGAAATGGGAGTCTTTGACCTGGAAGCAGAAGTACATATTTTTCAAATAATTTACTAATAAAAATCCACTACAATCATACAAATTACTAACACTAACATACTATAAACACAACTTACACCAGTAAATACACATAGGATTAATGCTCTCTAAATAAAATCATTTTGTTGTTAACTAATCTAATACTATTTTTTGGTAAATTTGGGTGTGCTCTCTTCCTACATGTTTTAATCTTATGTCAATATATTTAAACAATTTTGCCTTAATTAAATACATCCTGTGATTCATTATGTCCTTTTGACCAATAATATAATATGTTAAGTTACTAAAAAAAGAACTATTCACAAATTCTCTCAGACATCTATTTACAATTGTACTACATGCTGCCTTTTTTAAAATGTCACCTCTCCCCTGAAGTATTCTTACTTCTACCTCTGCTCTTTGGAGATTTTTTATAACATGTGCAGAAGGGTATTTGTCCATAATCATCCTTCCTCTTAATGAAGGAATATGATCCTTCATCACTATCAGTCCGGCAAAGAACTAGCTTGAAGTCACACAAGCAAGAGACTTTTGCAACTTTGTAACTAAAAATCCTTCAATATAAGTTACAATGTCCACAACACAGGGAGACAATCTAGTTTCAAGATTGTGTACTGATGGCAAGTACATATGGTCAGTTGGTACCTCACTGCCCAGTTCAGGATCATTCACTTGTGGCACACTTGCATACTCGCGTGAACTGACATTTAACACAGTTGTTTCATCCTGTGGAACACAATTTGCAAAGTTAAATTGTTATTGCACTTCTTGAAAAAAGAAAGAATTTTGGATCGTAAGCAGTGAACAAATATCCACAACGTCCCAAAATAATTACGCTGTAGCACCACAAACAGCAAACAGCACGCAAAGCTACATACAGCACCGCACAGCACGAGCTGCCGGTGTCCCAAAGTCACGTGACTTATGACCACCTCATGTTGAAACCTGCGCAGTAGGCTCATGCGCACTCTAGTTGTATCTCTCCTCTATGCCTCAAACCTAGCCTCAAGAGTCAGGAAGCCTCAAGAGTGAACACACACAAGAATGAACACAGATATTTTTTTGTTTTTCGTGGTATATAGGAAGTGTTAAGTAAGGTGATAAGAAGGTAAGGAGTAAATAAGAATGTCTTTGTACAGAATGAATTAAAGATTATAATGATTTAATTTTGATTTTTCTAGAAAATGTCTCGTCGGGCTCCGTCGAGATACTCCCGACAACTTTTGCTATATCTGCGGAGAATTCACATTTGTAAGAAACAGGAATAGTGTGTTGCGCATCTTTTTCTTGTAAATTAATTAATTGGTGGAAAGGAAAAGAAAATGTGTTATTTGCTGTACCTATGGTACGGCGAGAACCAATAGAACCATATATCAGACTGTTATTTCTGTATCACGAAAATTCGAGGTTTTAAAAACAAAAAGACAAAGAAACACATTGCTTACCCGGGCCTACCTTCTGCGCGAAAGCCAGTGCCACACTCTGAAAGTCTTCCAGTTCCATTTTAGAAAATATTTTCAAATTAATTATATACAGTAAGTACAAATGGATGGTATACAGCGATTTCAAAGTAATTGCATTGTTATTAGGCATGCAACAAGGCTACACATAGCATGCTTGCTTTCTTTGCGAAAGGGATAGTCGCGATGGAAATTCCCACTACATAAGAAAGAAATGCCCGGTAATAAATTGAAAAGTAGGGGGAAAAAATGTCCAGCGTCAAAGGCTGGTAGCTCATGAAGATATCCTTCTACCACCTCTTCATAACAAATTCGGTTTAATTAAACAATTTGTAAAGGCGATGGATCCAACTGGCGAAAGGTTTACATATCTTGCTGACAAATTTCCTCGTCTTTCAGCAGCAAAGATAAAAGGAGGAATATTTGTAGGCCCTCAAATCAGAGAACTTTAGATAGATAGAAATTTTGAAATGTGCCTCACTGACGCAGAAGCGCGAACACGGCAATGTTTCAAGAAGGTGCCAAAAAACTTCCTTGGAAGAAAAAGAGCTGAAAATTACAAGGAAATAGTGAATCAGATGATCAAAGCTTATTAAGAACTTGACTGCAAATTGTCTTTTAAAAGTATATTTCATTGACTGTCATGTTAACTTCTTCCCAGGAATTTCAGCGAATAATCTGACCAACCACGGAAAGAGATTCCTTTAAAAAGATATATCTTCCGTGGAAAAAAGGTACGAAGGGAAGTGGATGCCTACAATGTAGCCTGACTATTGCTGGAGTATCATTCTAGACAAGAAAGACACTCGTTACAGAAGAAAAAAATTAGATACGTAAATTTGTATCATGTTGCCACATTTGTGTAATTTTATCTTTTTCTTTTTACCTTCCTTTAAAATACACGCTACAAAGTGAATTCTTTCGTGAATATTGTCTCTGACAGCACCTTCCTCGGCTTTCCTAATACGTTAGATTATGTAACTAAAATCAATCATCAAGATCACTGCAAATTGTTTTATTGCTATTTCTTGAATTCCGAAAAATAAGTTTACATGTATAGATTACCGTAAAATAAACATTAGAAATCCGGTTAAACTATCCCTGACAGAGAAAAACTGAAAACAGATTTGGATTCACCTTTGAAATTACTATAAGAATCACAACTTCTTTCTCCAGAAATAGAAAAAAAATGTTTTTTTTGTAGAACAGTGTAATTAACCAAAAGAGTAAATAATTGATTATCCTTCGACTCCAAGTGCAATACTACTGAAATAAAAATATTTTACAAAAAGTTACACATTGAACATAAGGGCTATAATGTTTTAAATGCAAATAAACCTTTCAAGAAAATTAAGGGAATGGGTGACGAGTTTATCTGAATAAAACAAATACAAGTTTAGGTCAGTTTTATAATTTAAATTATGCTATTTCTTGAAGCAAAGGTCACAAAAATAGTTCACAGCTGAATCAGCTCCACTGCAAAGTGCATGGTTCCAAAGTCCACAGCCTGCACTCCTACATCAACCTTCGTCATATTGCCCAAATTCATCGGGAACGAAGGACATCTCTTCCCCGGAAAATCATTATGTTCATCATTGTTACATAACTCATTTTCATTTACATTATTTTTACCCTCGCTCCCAACTAACCACAGAGCCAACTCTTTTCACTTTCTCGTCTACGAATACTTCGTATTTTTTCCTTTAGTGCTAACTACTTTTTCAGGGTCTTGGACAGTAGGCACTCCCGTCTCATCCACGTTAAAAATACGATACGGTGTAGAAGCAACTTTGTCATCACAGCTCCCCAATTATCAAAATATATTTTTACTTCCTGTCAGTTGAAAGCTTTAATAAGTTGATATTAATTGCTTCTGATTTCGGACACTTAAGGGATTCCTTTTAAGAAAAGCATAAAGCCAGTCACTAAAACCATTTACAACCTAGGAAGGATTTTTTTTGAAAAATTGTTAGGAACGTTGTTTGCTTCGGCAGATGCAAGAGCCACTTTGCAGATTTGCAGTGATTATAGACCATAAAAAAAAGATTATCCATCAATTTTATTCGTTCAGCCAATGCTGCTTCCTGCTTTTGACTAAAAACTGTTTTTCGGCCAAGAAGTGAATCTCCTGAAATCCCCTTAAATTTCCTGTCAAGCAGTCTTGTGAATGGAATGTTGAACTGTTATTTGCTGCTCTTATGGAATGTTCTTTATGGATAAGTAGCATCGCCTGTTGCAGCTTTTCATCAGCCCATCCTCTTCTGGTTATAGTCCTTTTCCACGTTTTATGCATCTAAAGAGAATACAGTCTCTTGCAATATATTTAGGCCATAAGTAGTACAAATAGGAAAGGACAGCGCAATAGTTTTTAGATCTGTGAGGGGTTGTGCCGATATTGATCGCCATTCCCCCACTCATCTGATCGGTGCAACCCCACCATGATTACTATAGAATATCATAACCTAACAATTCGGTAAGTTACTTTAGAAACTTAAACTGTGAACTAAAATGATGCTGAAAATATTACCAATCTATTTGCGCAATTGAGTTATTAAAAATACAAATGTACATGCTAATTCCATCGATTTGAAAACATGAAAAAATTAGAACGATTTTCTCTGAATTACACTTGCTTACTTCACACCAAGCGCATGTGCGGAACTGGTCAGTGGCTGCAGTTAATTTATTGCACAATTGGGAAGAGCGTAGCACTCACCAGACTTTGCTAGAGCGCACTCTACTGTCGTTACAGCCCTGATCGGAGCTTCCCGCTGATCGGTGCCACCCCACTCTCCCCTACTATATGGCTGGATGTCTGGATGGAGGAATGTGTCTTACATAACTGCCAGGTTAGAAGCTTTTGAGCTGAAACGTGGTAAATACGTCAGGAGTAAGATCTAATTATGTTATTTAGATCATTAAGATATTTTAATTTTGGAGAGGTGGTACTTAAATGGTGCGATATTTTCAACATTTTCTAGAAAATGACTGAAAATGTTTTTTTAATTGTTTGCTCAAGTATAAAAATGTGCATTAATATGTAATGTAATAATTTCGCATCATTCTCGGACATTTCATGCTTTTCCCACTAAGAATTCTGGTTATGAAAGAAACAGATAACAAGGAACAGATACTTTAGCTCCTATGGGACTATAGCAGTTTCAACAAGTGATGGCGATTTCGCGTATAGACATTTTTGGGGATTACGAGAATTCGCAAATAGAACAGGATTTGGACATTAACGCCCAGAAGCATAAATTTTAATGAAGATTTTAAGCCATGCACGAACGAAATCGGATCAGTGGTTGTCGTGTTTTTAATAAAAACAGTAATGCATACCTGACGAAATGTACAGCAAACAAGTGAATGACATGTCTGATGAACGTAAGCGAACCGCAGTTTGTGATTTTTAATGTTGTTGGATAAACGCGATGTCAAATTCTAATTAGAAATTCAGAATTCAGTCAGTAGTAATTTTACGAAATTTTTGAATGTAATAGCAAGTTTAGAGGACGCCTTGAAGGTGAATTAGAAATTATATAATTAAGTAAGAATATGACGTGTACATTAGACAAGTGAATGATCCTTATGATGTAAGTACGCAAATACCAGCTCGCGAAGTTTGAGGATTTCGGCGAAACGGGACGTGGAACGCTGGTTCAAAGTTCCACGGTGTAAGAGATATAGGTGGGTTCACTCCCGGTCTAAAACTGAAGCTAATTTGAGGCTAGTTCTCACAGTTCTCGCTATGTAAGCGCTGCGAACGACTTGGGCATTTTTGGAACAAAAATGGTGATGCATTTAATAGCGTTGTAACCTCTGGTAGAAGCCACTAAATCGCGAGACGCCATCATGAATGCCCAACTCGATCGTGCGCACCGTACGGATAAGCGAGTAACTAGCCTCAAACTAGCTTCAAAAATTTTGTCCAAAAGGCGGCTAGTTGACACACCTATACATCTTACACCGTGAAAGTTCGTATTCGAACAGTGAAAAGTTTAGGAATTTTTGGAGTACAATGGCAAGTCTGGAGGACGCCGGGAAGGCAAAACAGAAAAAGTTTGTAATTACGAAGATCGAGACAATCGAAAGCGTGATGGTGTTTTGTCGAGCCAGAAATGATAAAAGGCTTGGGTAGTAATGCCAAGACAGAAGGTCAGAGAATGTGAGAATGTGTTACAATGTATTGCATTGTGGCGAGGAACAGATCGCTCGGGGACTCCGTCATATCAGAATTCGCATTGTTGCGAGAAGACGTACTTATTTTCGAACTGCGCGATGTAAACAAAAGTAAAGTGACGATGTTAAGTGATGGTAATCGACTGGAGTACGGGATTTCCGGCCAGCCAAAAAAAGCATTTGCAGCCATTAAAAGTATTCGAAAGGGAAGTGAAAGGGAATGATAAACAATTATTTTAAAGAAGTTTTCCCTGTACAAGGCCAAGCTTGTTTGAAATTAAGAATTTATAATAAATGGCCATTATTAGCGGGGAAATGCGCATTTCAGTGTGAATGAGTTTTGTAACAATAAGTATGAATGAATTTTGTTATTTTAGTGCATTTATTATTTGTGTTTGTGTTATTTATTTTCGATGTCATGTGTTTTGTTTACTGCGGTAAACGTGTATTTTGTTATGAATTCATGAAAAGAAATTGAGAGAAAGTAAGTGAAAAAAGGCGAAATGAAATTAATAAATAAATCAGAGTAAACACTCATGTGTTTGCTATTTTCGCATCTCAAGCTATTGTTATTATTATAGAATAGTCAAATACCAGGTAGTGTGTTTGGTTCCTGTATGGGACAACTTCGCGAATCCATGCCCTATCTAAATGAATTTTATGTAAACGGTTGTGCTGACCGTTTACTGAACTTTTTAGCGGTGTATGATGTTTTCCAGGAGATAGGGAGACGGCGTAACGTCAAAAAGTTCAATGAATGGCATTGGGAAAGAAAATTAAGAAAGCCACTTAAGCAAAAGAATATGGTAATGAATATCGGATCTTGGAATGTTAGAACGTAATTACAACCTGGAAAGCAACAAGAACTTCTAGAACAAATTGGAAAGACACAACTAGAAATAATAGCAATTCAAGAAGCAAGATAGAGTGGCAATGGCTATGTTAAAAAATATGGTTTTGTATTTTATTATAATGTACACAATTTATTATAATGTCCACAGTAAATGTGGACAATAAAACAGGACAAGCAGGTATGGGTTTTTTAATTAAGAATAATATGCTGAAATATGTTATAAACTTTAACCCAATAAATGAAAGACTATGCAAGTTAAGGATCAAAGGTAAATGTAATAATATTACAATAATTGACTCACATGCACCTACTAATGAACCTAAAGAAGGAGTTAAAGAACAGTTCTACGAAAACCTACAAAGAATAGTTTATCAAACCCCAAAAAGTGATATCGTAATAATTCTGGGTGATTTTAATGCTAAAGTTGGAAAAGAAGCAATGTATAGAAATGTAGCAGGGAAATACACATTGCATGAAAGAGAATGAGAATGGAGAAATGCTATGCACTTTTGCTGCATCTAATGATTTTGAAGTTGTTAGCATGCAATTTCAACATAAAGTAATTCATAAAGGCACATGGGTCTCACCAGACCAGCAAACAGTCACTCAAATTGACCATGTCCTAATTAATAGCAGAAAGAAAGAGATTGTGGAAGATGTGAGGACACTAAGAGGACTCAATATTGATACTGACCATTATCTACTTAAAGCTTTAATTAAATAGAAATTACCTAAGATTACTTAAAGAAATCTATAAGAACAACAAAATGGAATAAGGCTAATATGCAAGACCCTTTAAAACTCAGAGCATACAAAGCGAAACTAGCGGTCGGTCTAAAAAACCGCCAAAGTGATGTAGAAAGTGATAGTAAAGATGTAAATGAGCATTGGGAAGATATAAAAAGGAAATTGTAGGCTATTGAAAAAATCCGTAAGCAAAATAAAAGATCAAAAAATGAATGGTGGGATGAAGAATGTAGAAGTGTAATACATGAAAAGAATAAGGCAAGAGATAAAGCAATGCAAACTAAAACAAGAGCTGGCTACGAGTTTTATCATTCCAAAAGAAAGGAAGCAAATAAAATTTGTAAAAAGAAAAAGAAAATGTGGATAAATCAGAAACTCGCAGCACTTGAGCAGAGTTACAAGAAAAACAAAACCAGAAAGGTTTTTGGCGAATTAAAATATAATCTGCAAGGAAATAATCTCACCCCCATTCAATGTAAAGATGCAGACGGAAATGTTCTAGTACAGAAAAAGGAAATCATGCAAAGATGGAAAGAATATTTTGAAAGTATTCTGAATATAAACAGACCTAATGTAGAGAACGAAATAAATAATGCTACTGCTGATGATGTCGAAAATAGCGAGGAACGTGCGCCGCCAACATATAATGAAGTATGTTATATCATTAATAATCTTAAAGCCAATAGGGCAGCGGGCTCGGACAATATTCCGGCAGAACTTATTAAGCATGGAGGAAGACTATTGAAACTAGTGGTGCTACAACAGCACTTACTTTCCCGTATTAGAGGAAACAGCTAAGTAGTACTGCACTTTATGCGCTATATTGCACTTGCAGTAATATTGCACTTTATGCGCTACTAACATCTTCGCTTGGAACTCACTATTTCCATTGCAGTGTTGTCAGAACTATGTGAATTCTACAACTTCACAAAAATAGAATGCAAAAGTTGTGTAACCCTGTATTGGAAAAAGAAGCCTGATACCCTGGAAATATAGAAATGCCTTCCATTGGGCCATGATTAGGGAAGAGTATTTTAAAACCATGCAACAAATTCTCTACTCACTACAAATGGTACAGCATTTGGTGCAAAACTAAATATTTGCCTGCAAATATCAACATAAATTAGACAATTATAACTCCTTTTCATACAGCTCCATTAGGTCACAACAATGACACTAATTCACAGATATTCGCGAGCGCAAAGTGAATTCCATTGTTGCAGACCCTGCATTGTCGCTATTCTGAGAGCTATTAATTCTTTTTACTTATTTCAAATATTTCAAAATAAACAATTTCTAAAATATTAATGTGTAAGTCTATAACAAAGTTCGAATGTAAGAACGAAGAAAGAAATAATATACAAAATTGCACATTCTAATTTACGACGCATCCAGCTGTCCAAAGCGCAGTAAATTTACAGCGGCCTATTACGTTTGTCACAAAATTAAAGAAAAACTACTCGTATTTTGAAAAAATTAAGCATGACCGTATTTATTTTATTTATTTATTTATTTGTCAATATTCGGAATTGCCACATACTCTTTCTTGCCAGCTACCATCTATCATCGCCAAAAGTACATTTTTTTGTCATTTTCTTAATTTTTCGGTTTCCTATTGGTAGAACAGAAACATTAATTTTAGAATATTAAAGAACACAAAAACCTAGCCGTAAATGGCGATTTTCTTTTAAAAATTATGTGCCGTTTAAGGCGTTTTAGCGCTACTAAAAATGCGAAATTTGAAGCTCATTTTCACAGAAAATTTTTGAGTTTTCAAAATACTTTATTTGAAGTTATTTGAAGCACTTACACTCACAAATATAATCATCTTTACAAATTGCGGATAATGTGCATATTAAAGATGTGAGAGATCTTTCAAAAAAATTACATTTATATAATTTTTGAAAAAAACAAAAAAAAAACTCAAAATAAACTTCACGCTATCCTAATGAGTGTAATTAGCACTATCCGTTACAAAAGTTTCAAGAAAAAAATTGCAGCCATATACGAGAAAATGACGTTTGAGCATTTCTGAAAATGCCGAAATTTGAGCTACTTTTCACAGAAAACGGTAGTGTTTTTCCAGAAACTTTACTTGACATTATTTAAAGCATATATACTCATAAATATAATAATGTAAAAAAATCGCCGATAATGTAAATATTAACGACGTGAGAGACAAGTAAAAAAATTTACATTTTTGTAATTTTTGAAAAAAACAACCTATAGAGCAAAATGGCTTTTATGTCATTGATAGAGTACATTTACCACTATCCCTACCAAAAGTTTAAAGAAAAAATTTGGAGCCGTTTTTGAGAAAATTTTGTTTTTGTAATTTTTTAAAATTGCACATATTACACGCAATATTGCACGAAAACTACCAAAATTGTGAAAAACATTTACATGACCTTTATTAAAGAACTCAATATGCAGAACAAATTTTATTTGAAGACAAAATCTCTATCTTCAATTTTGTAGTTGGAGAAAGACGCCGAAAAAATTCAAACTTTCACAATTTTTGAAAATTCAGAGTTATCCGTGAAAATTGGACCTATGCCATGTTAATAAGTGTATTTTACTCTATTCATACAAGAAATTTAAAGAAAAAAATTTGGAGCCGTTTTTGAGAAAATGTTGAAAATCCCCGGGGGGCTTCATATAAAGTACCCCCAAATTTTAAAGAATCTTTTTCAAAATCACAAAGCTTCGACTAGAATCAGATCGACTGGGGAATATCAATTTTGAAGAAAATCGACCGAACGGTTTAGGCGCTAGCGTTGACCACAGACGGACAGACGGACGGAAGGACAGACGGACAGACGGACGGAATGCCGTCAATCGATTTTTAAGTACAAAGAAGCAACAAATCATGGATTTTGACCACACCACGTGTTAGGGGATTTTTTTTCCTTAATTTAGCAACTGGTTTTATCCACTTATTCGTTTTCACGGCCCGGCAATTAATTTTTTTCCGCCGAAAATTGGCCACTTTTTCGCGCAGCATTACATAACTTTCCCTATACTACGTATATCACTCCGTGTATACGTACGTATACGGGAAAGTAAAAAGAACTGCATAAAATAATGCAAAGATATGGGTGAATGAAAAGCTTCCAAAGCAGTGGACAGAAGGTATAACATGCTCCATATTTGAAAAAGGAGATAGACAAAATTGCAGTAACTACAGGCCAATAACTTTATTAAATGTTGCATACAAAGTTTTTGCAAGTATTCTAAACAATATACTCTGTTAAATAGTTGAAGAACAATTTAGTGACCATCAAGCAGGATTTAGATCAACTATAGACAATATATAGTAAGACAAATTTTTGAGAAATACCTTGAATATAACATTAACCTATTCAATGTGTTTATTGATTATACACATGCCTTTCATTCTCAAAGGATTAAAATCAATGAATTTATTAAAATATTTAATGTACCAAACAAAGTAAGAAGACTGATCATGCTCACGGCATCTAATACAAAGTCAAAAATTAAAGTAAATAATGAATTAAGTAGCGATTTTCAAATAACAACAGGAGTGAAATAAGGAGATCCATTGTCAGCCTCTCTATTTAGTATGATAATAGATGTAATTATGAAAAAACTGGACGTAAGGGGCAATGTTACTACATGTGTAAACCAATGTATAACCTACGCGCGTGACATTCTTTTATCAACCAGATCAAAGTCCGCCCTGAAGAAGTGTTCCAACACCTGAAAGAGCAATCTTCAAAGAATGGACTAATCGTAAATGACCAAAAGACCAAATTCATGAGATGTAAATCTGGCCCAACAACACTATGATATTAATATTGATAATCTTAATAACCAAGAAGTTAGCTCATATAAATACCTCGGTTCTAGTGTAGATAATCATAATAATATAGAAGAAGAAATTAAAGAAAGATTAGTAATTGGTAATAAAGCTTACTTTGCCAACCACGCATTCTTTTGAAGTAAATTGACATCTAAAAGTGCAAAATTAAAGACTCGATATGGCAGTAATACGGCCTGTAGCCACGTACGCAGTAGAAACGTGGGTCCTCAGAGAAGCTGACATTCAAAGGCTAATGATTTTTTAAAGAAAAATTTAAGGAGAATTTTTGGACCAGTTAAACAACCAAATGGTATTTGGAGAATAAAATACAATACCGAGTTGGATAACATAATAAAACACAAGAATATTGTTAATCATAACAGATGGTTAAGATTAAGTTGGATGGGACATGTTTACAGTATGAATAATGATAGGCTAGTAAAGAAAGTCTTCGGGTGGAATCATATTGCAACCAGAGTTAGAGGAAGACCGAAGACAAGATGGAAAGATGATGTCATAATGATCTCAAGACAATGAAAATAAGAAACTGGACCGTGAAAGTGAACAACAGAAAAGAATAGAAGGCCATAGTTGAACAGGCCAAAACAATTAGCAAATAATGTTGATGTGCCTCACTAAGAAGAAGAAGAGGTTGTGCGGACCAGGCAGAAAGCATTCGCTGCGGGGATAATTAGATTATTAAATTAATTTTGAGAGACTGAGCGGCAGGTAGAAGGTACCAGGTGGTACCGCCAACCGACAGCGACCGCACGAGAGACCTCCCGATTACAGAAAGGTATAGCTCCAATTTTCATTGGTCTTTGCCACTTAGAAAATTGCAAAAACCTTATACGCTAAGGATTTTTGTTTGGAAAGATGTTTGAGCATTGCACTCATAGACCGGGAGCCAGCAAGAAAATCGACGTATGATAAACTCAAAGCTAAAACATTTTTGAGAAGTTAGCCAGTGTTATGAGGAACAAGAAAACGCAAGTATGGCGGCCTGTAGGTGTCGGCGTTGCGCTGCGCAATTTTTTAAATGTGTCGAAAAAATCGGCCATTGATGAATGAGTACACAGCTAATTCTAGTTGTATATTGTTCGTTAGATTGCCAAAGTGTGAAGGAGTTGTATGCCATACCGAAGCGGCGTCTCGAACTGTCCGCCATACTGAATTGAAAGTGCTATTTTTTATGCCCGCTTGGATTACAAGCTCAAAGCTATTTTGTGGTCTTAAGGTAGAAAATTCTTTTTCATTGCCGATTATGACCACGCCATACTGTTGCGGCGTCTCTAAGTAGCCACCATACTGGTTCAAAAATATCAAATTTGTCACGAATCCATGTGTGATAGGTACACACCTGAGACAAATATTTTTCAATTGATTTTAATGTCTAGAAGGCGAGCGAGTCTGTAAGTGCCATACCAGTTGAATGTCTCGAACGTGAGAAATTAATCTCTGAAGTTGCAAAATATTTATATGTGTGACGTGTATAACAGGTTCACGTGCTAGACTTATATTTTTGAAACATGTTTAACGTATGAAATACGAATATATGTGTGCCATACTGTAACCGCTAATACGCGATTACAGTTTAACCCTTAAATAAACCAAAAGGCAAAATTACTTTAAAATATCTTTAAACTCTTTATTTGGCATTAAACAATCATATAATTATCGTTTTGACAAAAAAAAATGTATAGTTTTGCGAAAATCGTAAGGGACATATGTGTCCCAATGTGCCTCAAAGGGTATATTTCACAGGAAACGTATCGGGCCTCACCAATTGAAATAAAATAACAAATTTATTTTTTTAACATGGTTTATCTTATATGTAAGTCATACATTTTCAAGTGTGAAATTTTTCAAAACAATTTCTTCCATTGTAAAACATAAATGAACATTGCATGTAGAGCACACATTATTTGTGCGATTTTCAACATTTTCTTTGGCACAATTGACACATCTCTTTCGCGTGCTAACTTTGATCATAACATGAGAAACTTTATGGTGCCGTTTTTCATTACTCAGTCTCTTCGCAGTCATGATAGTAGAAGGTACGGTATTCTTCCGTGACGAAAAATCACCAATTAGGGTCCGAGCTACAAGCTGACGGTACTCTAAGCATGATAATTGCGCCCCTTCTACACAACCCTGTTCAAGCAATTTGCAGTAGACAATGAATGCATTATTCACAGCAATGTCTAAAATGTCAAAGAACAACGAAGATAATACTTAATCTTAGATTTTCTGTCTATTTCATAGCAAACTTTTCGTTGATCCATCAGATCAACTCCGCCCATATGTTATTATATTTTAAAACTATTTCAGGGCAAACAACATCAATCTTTTGATCAGATCCTGCCTTTCGCCGCTTTACAGTAGCAGTAGGAACAGGAGACAAGAAATTTGTTAGTAAATGTACAGATTTGTTGTCCATCCATTTTACAAATGATATACCCTGAAAACTTGTAGCAAAAATTTCTCCTCTTTTCATATTTTTGTCCAATGGTAAGTTTTTTGGAACATTTTTCCTGTTAACACGAACTGTTCCACAAGCTTTTATGTTTTGTTTTGCTAAATTGTATTGTAGGTTTGGTGAATTAAAAAAGCTATCAATGTAGATTTCACAACCTAATCCTTGAATACACTTGGTCAGCTGCATCACAACTGATTCCCCTAAACCAATTTCGGGACCACTGTTCTTTCTACCAGTATAAAGATCAAATTCATACAGGTACCCTGTTTGTGAATCAGCCCTACACCATAATTTTATTCCCCATTTAACTGGCTTGTTTTTTACATACTGTTTCATAATATTGTGACCTTTGAATTTAATCATATGCTCATCAATAGATTGAGATTTTGTATTGTTCATGGCTTTCTGGAAACTAATGTTAAAATGATTCATTACAGGTCTGATTTTATAAGCTCTGTCATATTCAGGAGAAGTTCTGTCCGGTTGATTTTGGTTATCAGAGAAGTGTAAATTCCTTCTGATTTCTTCAAATCTACTTAGGGGCATTATATTCGCTATGAAAGGTACACCCATATCTGGTTGAGTGGACCAGTAACTTCTTATAGTAGGTAATACATGGTATCCCATCACATAGTTCATCCCTAAAAAGGCTTTCATTTCACTTTTACTAACCGCATACACATTTCCATTCTGAATAGCATACTTTATAGATTCAGGACATAAAATTTTATCTATCAAGTAATCAAAATTTGTGACGGCAGAAAAAACTTCGAATGGACTTATTGACGATATGAGCTCAGAATCACTAATGGTTATTTCACCGAAGTTATAATCTAGCTTCTCCTTGAAGTTATGCTGTTGATAACAATTATGTTTCCATTTGAATATTGGAACTTTATTTAATTCTACTCTATTCTGTTGGGATTGATATATCTCCGACTTTGAATCTGTGTTAACATCTAAATTTGGAGTCTCGATATAAACAGTTTCAATACCAGCATCTATATCTTGAGCAATAAACTGCTGATCCTCTTCATCTAGTAATAAATCATCTTCTCCATCACTATTATCAGCTACCAGAAGCTGCAGAATTTCATTTTCATTTAATTGAAATTCTCGATTGCGATTCTTCGCCATCACCTTACGAAAACAAAGCGTAAATATCACTAAAACGCACCAGAGAAAGACCACTTGTACATTACATTACGTACCAAATAAGGTTATGGTTGACGCACATTGGGACATAGGTGTCCCAATTGATTTTTTTTTTTACATTTTTGTGCATTTACTGTAATATATAGAAAACTAATAACTCAGAATCAAAAATACATTTACCACAGAAGAATATTTTCATATAACATGTGAAACAAATCCGGGGATGCAGTAATTATTGCGTTTCAAAACTTCACTTCTTCTAGTTTGCAAAACAGTAACTTTCTATTCACTACACAGCTCACAAAATGGCGATTAGCAGTGCCGACAACATTTCAATATATTAAAGGCGCGTTCATAAACGCATGCTTATTCATTTCACAACTCAAAATATTTCCGATTAAGAGCAAAATAAAAATAAATCCTTGGGACAAATATGTCCCATGTGCGTGAAAGGGTTAAATAAATGAGGAAACTAGCAGTGAAGGCACGACACCGTATCTCGGACAAATAGTTCATCTGGTGAGGAGGAGATGGCGACAGTCGTAAACTTAATTTCTGAACGCACTCTTGTGTCAGCCAATGAAAAATTAGAATGAACCAACAGTAACGGCAAGAGCTTGTGCCAAAAGAATTCAACCTTCTTCTTGTCCGAGTCGCCGAAGCGAGCAGTTGTATGTATTCGTTGTCATATCGTGTTGGAGTTACAAAAAGTGAATAGTCAGCCATCTTGTGCGCTACGACGACGTTGAGCGACACGTGGAAGAGCGAGTATGCTGTACCAGAAAGTCTGTACTATTTTTTGAAATTTCATTCGGAAAACGTATTTATAAAGATCTCCCGAATTATAAGAACTGTAATCGACATTATAATTAATTTGACTTTTGCCAATTACAAAGTCATAAGTGGAGATTCCGGACTTGGATTCGGAGGGGATCATCGCCTGAGGAGCCAACTGGAAAACACCGCTAGCCGAGGGGAGACGGCGCGCGGTGGGCCTCACGATTTCGACGCAGCAAGCAGCGCGCGGAGCGGAGCACGGGACCCTGCGACCTTGGCAGCGTGGACAATATCTTGCAGCTGTCTTCGCAGCGCGGAATTCTACAGAGGTTCGACGGCCGTGAGTTTAACGAAACCAAAAGAACTTTTACTAAATCTCAATTTAGAACTGTATTGCACAGTATTCTTGATAATCTGAAAGTCATTTCCTTTTCTTACTAAAGTCGTAATTGAAATCCAGATAGGGATTTGTAAATAGTGTAAAATTGTGTTTTTTTTGTACAGAATTAATTCACTAAATTCAAGTGTAACGAATCCAAAGACATTACAAGACCATTGAATATTGTATGTGTATGTATTTTTTTCAGGGTTATTTTTGAAATGTATTTTGTATGTGTTTTTCATTGATTTTGTGGGTGTGTAAGTTGTTACTTTGAAATAAGATGCAAAGTTAACATCTTCTTAGAGAAAAAACTGCAGTTTTTAGGTAGGGAAAGATAGCTACCGTAACTAAATGTAAGAACACGTTGTACAAAACTTTCATTTATAAGAATATATTGTCATTATTATTTCAAATTGTGTTGGGATGTTAATTGGTAGCTAGTTGAAAAGACGAACCCACCCCCGATAGGGAATTTTATTCTACCCAGAAATTTCCCAGGAGTGCGTGACGGGACAGCTATCCGTCACGAAATTAGTGAATGAAAGATTTGCTAGTTGTAACAAATCCAAAGAATAGGGATTGGCTACAATACCGATATCATGTCTCTACGCAGAGGAATAAACCTGTTTATTTGTAAAATGTTTCAAAAAGTAGATGAATATAATTAAGTTCTATTTATGCTAACTTTTTATATGTATTAATATTTGTAAAAGACGGTTACTGGAGAAATTCTATGACATTACTATAACACTCAGACATTCTTCTTATTTTGGTCAATCAATGTACAAGTTTTTTTTTCAAGTAATCAAGTACAAGGTCAATCAAGTACAATTTTTCTTATAATACTGGAACATGAAGATTACCATAATATTTGTACGCAACATCAGGTGTGAACAAAACTTTAATTTCATCTTCTTCTTTCATTTGGGTCATCTAGGGACCATGCACCAATTTCATGCTTCTTCCTTTGTCCTTCTTTCTTCTTCCTCCAGTACTCTTTCATCTTCTCGCTGTGTATCACTTTTCTCTCCTCGGACCGTTTTGATCCTGTCTTCTTTTCCTTCCTGCCCTAGAATCCTTCCATTTCTAACACTTTCTTCTTAAACATCTCTCTTTCTGCTGCTTCTCTTTGACTTATATTGTTTCTTTCTAAATCTTTCCTAACTTCTTTAATCCAGACTATTGTAGACTTCTTGTTCCAAAGGTAGTTAAAATCTGCTTAG
Organism: Acheta domesticus; assembly: GCA_031308135.1. NCBI lineage: Eukaryota > Metazoa > Arthropoda > Insecta > Orthoptera > Gryllidae > Acheta > Acheta domesticus. Next base: position 28,604 of record JAHLJT010006609.1, read on the forward strand.
TTAATTTGTTGTCGTCCATTCTATATAAAATGTCGAAAAAATAGCAGTCACCTCTTCTATAATGTGTCGGTTATGTTCTCTATAGTACGATAAACTTCATTACTTCTTAATTTCCATACCTCTGTGTTTCTTATCGGACCGAGAATTTTGCGAATAATTATTCTTTCTAGGCCTTCAGCTTTATGTAATTTGTAGTTCAGTACTAAGCATTCACTTGCGTAAAGACATTCTGGTTTTACTACTGTTTTGTTGTGATGTATTTTCGAGTTTCAGATTAGAGACTTTTTGTTGTAAATGTTTCTGGTTATGCCATATGCTCTCTCCAGTTTGTATACCCTTTCTTCTACAGCAAATTTTTCTAGTCCATTTTCTTGAATTATTTCTCCCAAATATGTGAATTTATTTACTCTCTTTTCCTGTCCAATAACTGTTACTAGGATTTCAGAAGCATTTTTTATATTTGTCATACATTTTATTTTGTCTACAGAAATTCGTAAACCTACATTGCTGGCTATTTCTTCTAGGAGAGTGATATGTATTTCTGCATGTATTACATTTTCGGAAAGAATGGCGATACCATCTGCAAATCCTAGGCAGGAATTTCAATTCTTTTGTTCTTGCTTTAATTTATTTATGAATGTAAATGAAATAAAAATGTTGATATTGTGTAGAATGGAAGTATTAAAGCTACACACTAATCCGAGATGAAATTAGTTTCAAATAATAACAAATACCCAATCTGATAGTTTAACATTAATTATATAACTGAATATTACCCATTTATAATAATTGCAGAATCAGTAAGCTGTCTTGAAGACACAAATGAAGATGAAGAGGAAGGCGATGACATCAATGAATCTAACTACGTAAATGAATTTCAATGTAATGTACCGTCTGATAAAGACAGCAATGAATCCTGTGGATGAGATGAAAAAGGAATATATTCCCATATCCAATTTTTTATTTGTTTATTTAAAGTCGCATCGACAACTAGGTCATTAGAGACTCAGAAAATATACATTACAACATAAACACATGCATAAATAATGGAGGTTTACAGTTTCAGCACAAGGTACAATAATACAGATTGTTTACAGGATAGCAAAAAAGAAAGAGTATTAACAATAATACTTAATCGAATATGAATACAAAAAACATGAGGAAAACAAAGTTACAACACTTGATAAACTATTAATTACATATACATCAACAAGCACTCAGAGGAAGGCTGTATGACAGAGATATCCTACTACATAAAAGTGATGTGGTGTGGGATAAACCACATGAACCCTTTGAAGTTTTGTTCAGATGAGGAACCATTTTTGTGTTTTACAGATTCATTATAAAAATACGGTTGAACAGATTGTATACAGGATGATAACATGCTCATGAAAAGAGAACGAGTTAGTATCATGTCGAGCATCTTTAAGAGTTGTCAGGTGACGAACCATTTTTCAGGGTCCAGTATTGTATACGAAATTGTCCATACAATTCAGATTTGGCTGAATGTTCCACTCTCCTTATAGAATTGTATAATTCTTCCTTGATACTTATCAGATTCAAGTATACATTCCAAACTTGTGTCGTGGAGATACCTCTGCCTGTTGTGTTGGAAAATAGGGCAATGATTGACTAAATGGGAAAGGTCCAAGCCGTATTACACTGGTCACATGATGGAGGATTAGATCCGTTAATCAAATATATATGGCTTAGCTTACAGTGACCTGATCGTGTTCTCGTGAGGGCCACTTGTTCCTTTCTGTGAAGCTTTTTATTATGCTTAAGACTTTGAAAATTGGTTACTTTCTTATGAAGGTCACTTCTTTTAAGCGTTGTCCATATGGAGAATCATTTTTATTCTGATATTTTTCCAATATATTTCACTAGATATTAGAGTGTATTCGAAATTGCCAGTACAGTGTTTGGGATATCAGTTGTACTTCCACTAATCCCTCTGGTAGTTTCCCTCTGCATTTCTGTATCTTGATCAGGTTCATATCCCATACCAATATTACTCCTTTACCTGACGTGGTAAAGTTCTTGGATTATAATAATCATTTCATTAAAAGTTTCGTTATTATTGATGATTTTTAGTGCAGTGCAGGAATTTGAGTATAAACTGAACTTTGAGTGGTTGATATTTTTAATAAGTTTCATGGTGGTCAAAATTCGGCAGTAAGGTTAAGTTGGTGTTTGACCGATACATCTTTCGTTACCACTGTTGCTTCTGTTCCTTGTGTATTTTTAATTGCTTTGGCATAAACTTGATAAAACATGTAATTGTTGGTCGGTCCAGAGTTTACCTCAGATGTTCCGTGTCCTTGATGAGCGCCTGATGATAAGTCTATTGAAATATCCGAGATTATCCAAGGAGGAATTTTGTAAATTCTCTTCTTTTCTACTTTTCTGTGATCGAAATTAAGTTCTCTAAGTACTTTTCTAATTTTTGCATACAAAGGCATAAAACGCGAATGCTCTATGTACTCTTGTTTAGGATATATGTCCCGTACTATAATTGGATTGATGGATGTGGCTGCTTTTAGAGCATATTTGATTATTAGTTCCTCTCTGCTATGAGATAATGTGTATTTATTTGCTTCAATTAGTACGCTTCCGATGCTGTCTCGTGGCTCAGAGCAAAGTCGCTCGCCTTTCACCTTCACTGAGGTCCGGGTTCGATTCCCGTCGATTCTCATGTGAAATTTGTTCCGACAAAACGAGCTCAGCTGCTTCACAAGGGCTAGTCCAATCTTTGTGAAGTGTCCTAAACCTTACCCCCTTCCTTATTCCTTCCCAATTCTGGCCGCTGGGTAGTGACGCAGGGGCGCGCGGTGTGAGGCGCGTACGCGGAGAAGCTACCTGGCGGTCCTCTTGACAATTGACAGACGAGACGTGACTCAAATATAGAGAGCGCTGATGTTAATGGAGGGATTACTCAATGATATATATATATATATATATATATATATATATATATATATATATCTTGAAATATACCATTCTCACGTCTCATCAAGATTGTGGCTGTAATCATGTCCTGTTCCAAATTTATTAAGATTTGGGCGCCAGAAACAGGTTACATGAATTACTACCAAAGTTTTTCTATCTGGTTCTAACAAAATTATATAAAAATCCAGCTAGCTTGGGTCGATGGGTCCGGATACAAATACTCGCTATCGCCTCGATAGCCGATTACCTGATCTGCCAACTATACAGTATGGCGTGGAATCTGAAATGTAATAATTATGCTACCAACTAATTGAAAATTATGATTGACAAATGAAAACAAAATTCAACAATTTATTTAACTTTAAATTAAAAACAATAAATTTGATGGTCATGACCCTTTTTGAATAAATTGTCTCTTTTATACTGCAGTATTTTTTTTCACCGTTTTTGCATGCCAACGCTCCGTGGTCGCTTCTCACTTGGCCGTTGTTAATTCCAATTTCCGCTTCTTTCTTCGTTCTTGCGTCGCTGCTGACACGTCCAGTCTACACTGCCTCAACTATTTGTTAGTTCTTATCCGACGCTCCCCGGTTCCTAGTCTCTCCCACTGGTTATGTAAACTATTGAAGTCCAACTGCAATGTCCTAAAATCGGAACAAGTCCGCCGCGAAATCACTTCTGGTAACTTATTTTCAAAGTCCGGAAACAAACTATCACTTCTCGCACAAGAAAACTATACAAGTCTCACTTTCCCACTATATTGTCTACAACGATCTTTACGCTACGGCACCCAGAGTCAGAATGTTCTGTTTAATGCATTTTTAAACCCTTCATGGCTCGGTCGGCGTCCATCCTTCTATTATTTCAAAACACGGCGGCAACATTAGACTATCTGATCTTTTATAGCCAACCCGTGCGTCTCTTACACATCCGAGTAGCCGTGACTTCCGTCAGTCATTCGTTTTCGCACCAATTATATCTTAGGTTCTTCAGCCCTCTAGCCGGCGTCCTGACGTCATCAAGGCCCGTGAAAGTTTGTTGACCTTGCCAACCTCCGCGCCGTCGTTGCTAAGTCCATATACCGCCATATTGTATCCCCATTTATCTACCCCATGTATAGCTAACATCATTAAATAAAATCTATCATATTCTGGTATATCACAATATATATATATATATATATATATATATATATATATATATATATATATATATATATATACTCCTAGATAGATGACTGTCGCCTTGGCGGTGAGGCCACCCAAGGCGCCGTTTTCCACCGCAGAAACCTTGTTCCTATTGCCGAAAGCGGTGTGTTGTAGTGAGTTTTCTCTTGAGTGATTAGTGAAACATTTTTTGTTTTGATTTTTTAAATGTTTTAATTTTTATCTTTACTTAAATGTAATTGTTATTTTCAAAATTGGCCCAGGAAATCAATAATTTTTTGCCTTAGTTTTATCCATGTTTTACCACTATAAGATGGGTTTCACAACAATATCGTGTAGTGGAATCTTAGTCTTAAGTGTTCATGTTTTGAACATGTATTTTAATCTATTTCATTTATTCTCTAAATGTATGTTTTGTTCTATTTCCGGTTACGTAAAATTAAAAGTAACATTATTTATTATTTGAATACTTTCTTTCAATGGTGAAAGATATCATTTGAATGTTTGTTCGGGAACAAAAAGGCGCGGACCGCAAGAAGTTTTGTATTCATATGCAAATAAAAATGTCTGCCCATAAAAAGTACATATGTACTATATTTCTCTAAGTGTTTTCATTTTAAATCTCTCTGCCACCTCCCAATCCAGTAGTTATTAACAACCATCCATTAAGAGAGAAAAAGGGATATTTGAAGTGAAGCGCAATTTTTCCAATCACATGAACAAGTACGTCCTATTCATATATTTGAAAATGGAATATTGAAACAGAGAAAGAATCCTTGAGAATAAAACTGTCGTAGTAATAATAATTTACTGTCACGTGCAGTATTAACAAATAAATTGATCTCTTCTGAAGTAGTATAAGAAGTTTGTACCTGTAAGTCATCATAAAAAACAAGTCCTCATTTTTGCAGGTCTCCGGTAACACTATGTCAATGCTATTGTAGTTTTATGTAAATTATAAAATATATTTCGACAATTTGTTGTTGCCTACTACTTTACTTTCTTATGATGGAACAGAACCATGTCAATAAATACAATGTATACGTGTTACACTCGTAAAAATTTACCGAATTGTCATGGGCTGCATGTGTCATTCGAAGCTTTCGCCGTGCAACATGGCTCCCTGTACGGCCTCACCTCCGCCTATTGGGAAAGCGCGGAGTCAGCCATCTTGTGGTATTTATAAACATCATTGGGGATTACTCCAATCGACTTGCGCTCAACTCCCCCAAGGGCTTAAGAGACGCGTTGCGTCATGACGCAACAAACAAACAAATGGGACTGGTATGAAAACATCCGGTGGCATATCCGGAGACCTTGACTGTGGAATGTATCCAGTTTTTTGAGGTCACTTTTACCAGCAGATCTGTATATTATTGATCCGTAGTCTATTTTGGATCTCACAAGTGAATCCAATTCCATCCACATCATCAATCCAATTATAGTACAGGACATGCAGTGGCGAAGCGTCAGGGTAGGCAGAGTAAGCTGAGCTATCCCTAAGAATCTTGAAGAAGGCGGGAAATATATCTTCACTAAAAAAAAGAAAATTGTCAATTTATAATGTTATTTTAGCCAATTTATACCGTAATGTATGCGCACCAAGTTAATGTTTCAGTTCTTATGCGCATTCAATGCGAAGTGTCTTTGTCGCCGCCCGGTGCATCGGGCAGGCTGGAGAGTGAGGCTGAGGCCGTTCCGCTTACCACTGGAAGACAGTTTGTGGGCAAGGGACGGGGCGCGGGGAAGTGAGCGCGCATGCGCATTGAGAAGCTGGCCCGGTTATTCGGCCAGAAGGGTAGGCCGGCCTTGCAAACTGGGTAAGTAATTTAAACTCCTGCCGGCAGGCGCTCTCTGCACCAGAAGCTTGCGTGGAACTTCCGGAAATGTCCACTAGAGGTCATTGAGCAACTTCAAATATCACTACTTAACAAAAGTAAAAACATTTATTTATTCCAAATTTCAGTATTAGTATTCCTCTGTCGCTAATTCATTAAGTACAATATTGAGAATATTAACTCTTTTCTCCCACATCATTTAGCATTGGTTAACTTTTAATAAAACAAGATCATTTAAAAAAACCGTTGATTTCAAGCATTTATGGGTTGGTATCGCGGCGTGTGAATCCCCCAGTAGTATGTATTCTGGAAAGATCAAACAGGATCTGATCAGTGTAATTTCATTTCGTAAGTTGACTGAATAGCGTATTCGTGTGTAGGTTATAAGTGAATGTCGTTGACCTGCAACTGCATGTCGCTGTGTCTCATTGACAATGAGCACTCTGAAACAATTAAAACTCTTTAACGTAATTCTAAGGTCAAATAACACTCTTCAACTTGGCTACTATTTTTAATAGAAAAGAAAATTTCGTGTACGTGTTCGCAAGATGATATGTTTAAAGAAAGAGTTGAATTTTTTCTGAAGAAAACCAGGTATTTAGAATTAATTTACAAAAAACTGTACAAACAAGGAGCAGAGGCGTAGCAACGGGGGGGCAGAGGGGGACATTTGTACCCGGGGCGCAAGTTCTGGGAGGGCGCAAAATTTCGGAATGTAAAAGATAAAATTCATTCAATTTGTGTAAATTTTAAAAATTGTTGGGTCTAAAAATAATCATTAAACACTAACAGGATTAATATATCGTTTAAATTTGGCGCCTTGTAAAAGTTAAATAGAGTTTTTTTTGTCTGAATATTTGCATGTACAGTCATCCACATTAATGCCTGGTTTTACGTGTTATGAAAAGTAAACTTAAGACATTTTACGCATTGGCGCAGTTACGAGTTGACCTGTCTTAAGATTTAATTTGCCGTAGCACGTAAAACTAAACATTTCGCGTGGAGTCGGTAATATAGAATGTACGTTACCAACAGATTCCTAATGTGTAACTGTCAATGTATTTCATTTTGTTGCCGCGAAAGTCGTCTGGTTTAAGTTATCATTTATTCTTTGTATTTATAAATATGAGCACAAAAAAACTCAGTGGCGCTCAGAACCGAAAAAAGGAAACTTTCGGAACTGGAAAATGAAAAATCCAGCAAGGCGATGGAAAACTTTTTAAAAATAATGAAAAAATCCGATACTGCTTCGACTGACCATGAAGAAAATTGTTCGTCAAACGTTGAAGTATGTTCAAAATGCGAAAAGGAGGTCCATCATTGGAGCTTCGAAGATGACGGTTGTAGTGAATCCAATCGAGACAGTCAAGGTACATATTTATTCATAGTAACTAGTTTGTCATCCAAAGTAATAGACCAAGTTCATTGGTTTATTATGGTCGAAAAAACAAATTGTAAAATACATCATTTACATGATACCTTGTAGCGTTGAGTTTAAAATATATTTTGGACAATAGTAATGCGTGATGTATTTTCTCAGAGTTTGAAATTTATTATGAAATTATAAGTATTTAATTTAATATGTATAAAATAAAATATTTAATTAAACATGATTACTGATATTTGATAATTATTGATGTATAGAATACATCTAAGAAGATAAGTTTTTTAATTCTGATATACAATTTTGGCATATAAAAGTACTCTATTAGTTAACTAAAATTTGTATTTATCCGAAAACTTGTTTGATATGTCAATTTGATTAACTATATCACCAAAATTGATTTCAATGAAAAGCATGAAATAAAAATTAATTTATTAAAGATTATCTTTTTGCTGTTTAATGATATTAATGTGAGAAAATGTTGATTTACATACATATGTTGAAGCAAACATTGAATGCAATTTAATACCAAAATCAAATAAATTGGGATAATCTTTTTGTAATAAATTTGTATATATATATATCTAATTCTCGAAATATTTTTAAAACATATCTGCTTTTAATTTACGTAATTATAAATAGGATTTACTACAATCCAATCAAAATTCATTGGATCTTCGAATAATGTAATATTATTGAATACTTTGTCAGAATCATTCAATCATTGAATGGTTTGGAATTCTAATTCAACTGTTTTCGAAATTTTTATATGTGCATATATAAGTCAGTAATATTTTGGTGTTTTTCTTGAAGTCTTAAATTTAACGTATTCAAATGGCCGGTCAGATCAGAACAGAACGTTTATCTGCTCAAACATTTAACTGCACTTATTCACTGAACATACTGAAATAACGGTTGATTTATCAAATCATACAGAATAGTATTTTACAGTTCTTAATAAATTTTGTTAACTTATCTTCTAAATAGTTGTTTATAGTTCACTATATGACAAACAATTGATCGCCCAAATAATGTTATTTTATTAAATTTATTTGCTTCGTCTGGATAATTCATGACTTTTAACATGTTATTAAAACAATTTTTCAAAAATTCTTAACCGAGGCAGAAATATTAATTTTAAAAAGTTCTTGTTCAGACCCGAAGTTCATTACAATGGACAAATTCCAATGTAATGTCCATTGTAAAAAAATCAGGTCTGAAATGGTTAAGTGAAATGATTTAAAAACAGTAATAATAATAACAAAAATAAACTGTTAGAGCTATTTTTTACAAGATTAAGTAACAACGTTTACATTTTAAATTTTTTAAATAAAATACCCGTTCCAAGATAGTATCTTATGCTGTATTTTCAATATGACTTCGACCATAATAGACCAATCAAAATGAAGGGCACCAGCGAACTGCAATGTGGAAGGGAAGCGTCTCGGGGACGCGTGCCCACCTGTGCTTTCAATTATAATTCTTTTTTGTTTAAAATCATTGATTAAAAGACAAAACCATTTTTTAATCAGTTGATTTATATCATAAATCTGATTAGAAATATTTTTATACTTCAAAATAATGTACAATTAAATGTTTTTCTTTACTTGGGATATTTTCAGAGGAAACGATAAACACTGCTAACACAGAAGAACATGACCGCATTTTTGAGGTACCGGAGGATTCTACTGTCTGTAGCAATGAAATTATATTACACAGCAAGTATGACAAGATTTGGAAACATAATGATATTGCATACTTGGAGTTTGACGAGATATCGAAGTTGCCGAAAATTACACACGATCTTCAAGAAAAATTGTTGATGTACGGTACTACCAATCTTCAAAACAAGAATGGCCCCTTTGCATCATCGAATGGACGGGCTATGACATCGTCTTGGGTTTTCGAAGCGACTTGCACAGGGTTTTGGCGAAGAAATCAACAGATCTTGGCTGTTGTATTCTTCATCGAAAGAAGCAGCATACTGTTTTTGTTGTCTACTTTTCAGTTCATCAAACGTGCAAAATCGATCGAACTTAGCAACAGCCCAAGGATTCAACCATTGGAAAAAAACAGAAAAATTACGAATGCACGAAAATAGTCCTTCTCACCGCCAATGCTTTACCGCTTGGAAAGAAGCTGCGCTGAGATTGACGAAGAAGGAACGTGTAGATTCTGCGTTGGAGAAGGCCATACAGTCGGAAAAAGAGCGCTGGCGTGAAGTTTTGCAGAGAATTCTCTCTTGCATTCAATTTCTTGTCAAACAGAATTTACCTCTCCGTGGACACCATGAAAAACTAGATTCTTCAGACTTTTTGAACAAAGGCAATTTTTTGGAACTGCTGAAACTTCTTTCGCAATATGATCCCGTACTGAAGAACCATTTGAAGTATGCGGAAGAAAATCCACGATCAACATCGTATTTATCACCACAAATTCAAAATGAGTTCATTAGTCTGTTGGCCTCTTCTGTACGCAATCAGTTGATCAGTGATATTTTGCATAATAAAATATTACGGGATCTTGTTCGACTCGACCCCGGACATAGCACACAGAGAGCAGTTTTCCGAGGTCGTCAGATACGTAGATATTGATTTTGATAAAAGACTGTTCAAATCAAGGAATCATTTTTGGGTTTTATCGAACTTCTTTCCAAAGATGCAGTTTCACTCGAAAAAGTCATTTTACAGCGATTGGAGGAAGACAGCATACCGTTGTCTGATTGCAGATCTCAATGTTACGATAACGCAGCAGTGATGTCCGGTGCTATATCTGGAGTTCAACAAAGAATATGCAATAAAAATAGTCGCGCATTGTTTTTGAATTGCGACAATCACTCGCTGAATCTGGCAGGACTTCACGCAGCTAATCAAGAGGCAGTTGTCGTTACTTTCTTCGGCACCATAGAAGCTCTTTATGTGTTCTTTTCGCAGTCTACTATACGGTGGGACTTGTTGAAAAGTACAGTGAAGAAAAACGCTGAAACGAGAGTCCTCAAACCAGATGGAGTGCCAGATATGATGCTGTTAGTGTCGTCTTTGAGCATCTAGATAATATATTGGACCTGCTTGAAAAAATGAGAGAGAAAACAGACTTGTCTGTGGAAACTAGATGCGAAGCTGAAACTATTGTACATCGAATGCTGTCCTTCGACTTTCTAAGCCTCCTGTACTTTTGGAACCAAATTTTGCGGAGAATTGAACGTGTTCAAAACGACTGCAAGATACATCAATAAATTTTGCAGATGCTGCGAAGGATATAAACTCACTCCAGAGCGAATTAAAAGAGATAAGACATGAATTGTGCATTAAAGTGATTGCAGACGCGAAAATAAAATGTGACCAATGGGGAATCAACGTCGAACGAAGAAGAAGAAGACGTCGTCGAATGCCTGGAGAGTTATCTGAAGACGCAGGTCCTTTCAGCAGAGGAGGAACAACGTCGTGTTTTGGCTAGCATCGTGGACCGACTCCAATGTGAATTCGACAACCAGTTTCAGCGTCTTAGAGATCTGCACGAGAAGTTTGGCTTTCTTTTAGATGTTTCATCATTGATAAATAACTACGATTTAGATTATTTGGAAAAACAGTGTAATATTTTCGGAGAATTTTATGCGACGGATGTTGAGAGTACTGGCTTGTACAATGACATTGTTGATTGCAGAATGTTATTACGTTCGCGGGATAATGTGATCAACACCCCCATCGAATTGCTCCGTATTGTGATTCAGTACGGTAAAGATGTCTTTCCAAACTTGAGAATTGCTTTACAGATTCTGCTAACTGTTTCGGTATCGATAGCAAGTTGTGAAAGATCATTCAGCAAATTAAAGCTAATTTTAACATATTTGCGAGCATCAATGGAACAACAGCGATTGTCTAATTTAGCTCTTTTGAGCATAGAGAAAGAGACCCTTGAAAAGATTAATGCATCAGATATTATAAACAAGTTTGCATCCATTAAATCGCGTAAAATACATATCTAGATCTGTTTTTCAAACATTGTACGTATTTATTAATAAAAACAAATATAATTATTTGAATTAAATTCTTATTTTCTATCCTCCCGCGTAGAAAAGAGGATCTGGCATGAGTATGGCAGTATGCGGCAGTATGGCATAATTGTGAACCATACTGTTACCATACGTCTGCCATACTAGTGTCATATTTTTATCATTCTGTTGCCAGACTAAAGTATGGCATCAATATGGCACAGTATGGCACAAGTATGGCAAACCGTATGGCTCGCGATTATGAGCCAGCCTTTCGCCATTCTTATGCCAGATTCTCTTTTCCATGCGGGCTCTTAACAATGCAACTTTTTCCTATTTATGTGTGTGTGTGTGTGGGGGGCGAAATTTCGATAACTGCCCCCGGGCGCTCACTATCCTCGCTACGCCTCTGACAAGGAGTATACATCTATTATAAATAAGCATAACCGTTTACAATTTTTTTTCAATTCTGCAGTAGGCTTATTCTTGATCTGAGTATTGTTGCATGACTGAAATAATAATAATAATAATTATTATTATTATTATATATATTATTATTAATTTGTAGTCTTTTGATCTCTATCTTCTAAATATTCGATATTTCATAAATTAAGTACAAATATGTGTTTTTACAATATGTTCGTGACTCAGCTTATCCAAAAATTAACCTCACGCTTCGCCACTGAGGACATGTATCCTAAACAAGAGTACATAGAGCATTCGCGTTGTTAGGAATAGCAATTGTCTATCTGCTCCCCAGTTATTGTGTGCCAGACATTTAAGTATGTTGATTCTCCTTTTACATTCATTAATAGTATTCAACATGTTGTCTCGAACCCCAATTCCGCTCAACTTCTGTAGGACTCGATGCATCTGTTATGTTGGTAACAGTGTGGAGGTTGTAATGTTGGTCTAGGAAGCAGGCAGCAGCAAGCGAGAGGAAAGAAGTGAGCGAAGTGTCTTACAGTGTCGTAAAATAAATGAAGTGTTAGCTTTTTCTACTAGTTTTCTTTCACTCATATAACATGGTGTCAGGAGTGGCGCTCTAATAACGATTCTAATAAAAGTTCATTAGAGTGCGAAACAATAGTTTTCGAAGAATTCTAACACAGCTAAGAAAGTGTGCACGTGGTTAAATTTTCGGCACGATGAGTGATCAGAACCTTGCAAGTTTTCTCGCCTCACAAACACTACTTCTACAGCAATTACAACAGGAACAAGCACAAGAAGCTCAAAAAAATGCTGAAATTTTTCGGATGGTTGACAAATCTTTCCAAGAATTGAAGACGCTAATGGAGACGATAACGGCTTCAATGAAACAACTACCAGCAGACCAAGCGGAAAGCGGGAACTTTGTTACTAACGGCCACAGTGCGTCGTTCACACAACATATACCATGGCCACAACCCCTGGAAATCGACTCTGGTGATATTTACGATAATTTTGAACTTTTTAAGCAAAATTGGAAAACCTACTGTAGTGCGACGGGGATAGACGAGTGGAATAGTAATTTAGAACCCAGAAAAATCAATATATTATAATCGGTGATTGGGGATAGAGCCAAGAAAAAAATCTCAAATTTCCATTTGAAAGAAGAAGAAAAAACTACAGTTGAAAATGTATTAAGACTAATAAATGAACGCCTGTTATCAGAAAGGAATCTTTTGTATGACCGTTACATGTTCCATACGTGCAACCAAAATGAAGACGAATCGTTTGATACATATTACCTGCGAGTCAGAAAAGCGCTGGATGTGTGCAGATATGATCAGAACGTCACTGCAAGTGAAATGTTGAGGGACAGGCTTGCATTCGGTATAAAAGATATTAATTTAAAAAAAAAGTTTTTGAGAGAAGATCATGAAGCTCTGACTCTGGAAAAGTTAGTTCAGACTTGCAAAGCTCATGAGATATCAGAAATGAGACTAAAAAGTGTATCGACCGAAGAGAAAACAATCAATAAGATTTCAAAAAAAAGAGGGTAGAAAAGAGGGTACTACCAGTCAGTTATGTCGCTTTTGTGGAGGAATGCACGAGTTTAAGAAATATCTCTGTCCGGCTTGGGGAAAAAATTGTGCAAATTGTCAAGGTCGTAACCAATTTGCTAAAGTTTGTCTAAAAATGAAACATGATAAAACTAATTGTAAAAGAAACCCTAAATCCAATCAAAAATCTATTAAAGAAATCAGGGAAGCTAAAAGCAGTTCAGAAGATGACAACAGTGACATAGAACTCACTCACACAGATACATTGAAAATATATAAGCTTAATAAAAGTTCCAATGAACAGAGAAAAGGTCGCGTGGAGCTGACACTTCGCTTTGGGCAGCAATGGAAACAAGTGTTCTGTGACCTTGACACATGTTCTGATGTATTAACATGTTCTGATGTATTAACATGTTATTGGTTTGAATGACTACTGCAGATTGATGAATAATAATACTCCAGATTTATTAACATCGTCATGTCGATTATACAGTTTTGGAGGTGAAAGAGTTGAGATTTTAGGAGAAGCTGAAATCCCTTGTAATAAAAAAGGAAAGTTTTTGTACTTGTGTTTCTAGTAATCAATGTAAACCATGGCCCTCTATTGTCTTTCTTTGGGATCGGTGAAATATTGTTTCAAATTGGGAAAAGACAATCTCAGTGAGGAATTGGAGGAGGGACGTAAAGGATCTTTGGAAATAATAAGCAAACATCAATCTCTTTTTGAGGGGTTTGGATGCATGCCTGGAGAAATTTCGCTTGAAATTGGCAAGGAAGTGAAACCAGTTGTTCAACCTGCCCGTAGGATGCCAGTGGCTCTAAGAAAAGATCTAAAAAAAGAATTGAATATTCTAGAGGAAAATGGAATTGTTATCCGTGAACATCAAAACACAGAATGGGTAAATAATATATTACTTGTTAAACGCAATAATTCTTTGAGAATCTGTATTGATCCTATACCTTTAAATGCAGCTTTAAAGCGCACCCATTTTCAGTTTACCACATTAGATGAAATATTACCAGAGATTGGACAAGCAAAAGTTTTTTCAACGTTGGATGCAAAGAAAGGATTCTGGCAATTGAAATTGACAGAAGAAAGCAGCAAGCTGACAACATTTTGGACTCCATTTGGTAGATACCGGTGGCTGCGACTTCCCTTCGGAATATCTCCAGCACCTGAGATTTTTTCACAGAAGATGCAAGAAGTTACAAATGGTTTAAAAGGCATAGAACTATTGATTGATGATATACTAGTATATGACTGTGGAAACACCATGAATGAAGCTATGGATGATCACAATCGTAATTTAGACGATCTTCTGACTCGCCTAGAAAGAAATGGTTGCAAGATAAACAGAGACAAAATAAATCTGTCAGACATCGGTGAAATTCTTTGGCCATATTTTATCCAGTGAAGGGTTAAAGGTTGACCCGGATAAAACAAAAGCAATAACTCGCATGTCAGTTCCTCAAAATAAGCAAGAGTTATTACGTTTTTTAGGTATGGTCACATACTTAAGTCGCTACATAAAGAATTTAGCTTCAGAAGCTGATAAATTAAGGCAACTTACAAGAGACGACGTGGATTGGAGATGGACTAAAACTGAAGATGAGACTTTTGACAGATTAAAGAAACTCGTAGCAAATATTGAATCTCAAAAGTACTTTGATGTAAATCAACCAGTGATTTTAGAATGTGATGCTAGCTCCACAGGATTGGGCGCAGTGATTTATCAGAAGGACAAGATTGTCGGATATGCATCTCGTACACCTTACAAAGACAGAGAAATTATGCCCAAATAGAAAAAGAGTTGCTTTCTATATTGTTTGGTTTTACACGCTTTGATCAGTATCTCGCTGGAAAGGAAAACATACTAGTGAAAACTGATCACAAGCCACTACTAGCAACTTTCAAAAAACCTCTGTTGAAAGCTCCAAAGCGCTTACAAACTGATGTTTAATGGTTCTACAGAGATATAAATTTGAGGTTCAATTTGTCAAAGGAAAAGAAAACGTTGTGGCTGACGCTCTATCTAGAGCAGCAATAGAATATGAGGTTGAGGAAAAGACTGCTTCTAAGCGGCTAGATATTTTTGAGTTGAGAAATGAATCTTGTATTAGCCAGGAAATTGAGAGGATTAATGTCGAAAAAATGCTACAGATTACACCAGAACGAGTAAATGAGATTCGTGCAGCAACAGAATCGGATATGACAATGCAGAAATTAGTCAGCTATATTACTAGCGGATGGCCCAAAAACATATTGCTGATGTAGATGAAGCATGCAAAATTTATTACAGGTATAAGGATGAACTGTCAACACAAACCCAAATTGTATACAGAAATGATAGAATTCTTATTCCGTTTAAATTAAGAAAGAAGATGACTGAAAAAGTTCATATTGCACATTTGGAAATAGAAGCTACACTGAAACTAGCCAGAGATACAATCTTTCGGCCAGGCATGTCGGCAGACATTACGCAGAAAGTACAAAGTTGCGAAATCTGTATGAAATTCATGGACTCACAGCAACAGCCACCAATGCAGACACACAACTTTCCAGAATATCCATTTCAATATGTGCATGTTTCCATGCACATATTGCATGTTTCCATGCATGCATATTGCCAAAAATGCATGTTTCCATGCATTTTTCTCAGAATACAAAGCAAAGAAAGTACCTTTCTTGATCACAGTTGATCATTATTCAGATTTCTTTGAACTTGATATATTGTCCTGACCTATCAGCTGAAAACAATTGTACAAACATGTAAGAAGAACTTTAGTAGGAATGGGGTACCTTATAGAGTTAGTATGGACAATGGAACGAATTTCCAGAACAAAATTATGGAAGATTATTCAAGATCGTGGGGTTTTGAATTAGTGACATCTGCTCCCAAACATCAAAGGGGAAATGGGAAAGCTGAAGCTGCAGTAAAAATTGCAAAGAAGATAGTCAAGAAAGCTAACGAAAGTAATGATGATCTTTGGTATGCTTTGTTATACTGGAGGAATACTCCCAACAAAATAGGATCCAGCCCAGCCCAAAGAATTTTCTCCCGGAGGACGAGAACAGGAATTCCTGCCACAACGAAGCACCTACAGCCTGAAGTAATTAAAGAAGTTTCTACAACAATAGAAAAAAAGAAAGGAAAGGAAATATTATTACGATCGCAAAACAAAGAAACTGCCAGATTTAGAAGTGGGTCAGTCTGTTGCCGTACAGCTAAACTCAGATAAAAATCATCTATGGGACAAAGGAACCATTCAAGAGAAACTGAACGACAGGAACTACATTGTGGAAGTAAATAACCAACATTATAGGCGCAACATTGTGCACTTGAAGCCATTTCCCAGCCAGCCATTGTCAGAAACACAGTTTCTAATCAGTGAATCCAAGAAATCATCAGTATCTAACAATAATAACAATTCTAGGAAAGAAAAAGAAAAAACAATGTGTACTCCAGTGCCTCAAATTTTACAAATTCAGAGAGTGGACAGAATTTCACAAATACCCTCCAGTGCCTCAAATTTACAAATTCAGAGTGTGGGCAGAATTTCACAAATTCAGATAGTGGACAGGCTTTCCACCTCAAGACCCTCTAGGAACATTCGTTTACCTAACAGACTTAAAGATTATATCATGTACAAGCTGATTGTGAATTGAGTTGTATTACATTAGTTTTACTTCATTTATAAAAAAAAGGGGGAAGATGTTATGTTGGTAACAGTGTGGAAGTTGTAATGTTGATCTAGGAAGCAGGCAGCAGCAAGCGAGAGGAAAGAAGTGAGCGAAGTGTCTTACAGTGTCGTAAAATAAATGACAGCTTTTTCTACTAGTTTTCTTTCACTCATATAACAGCATCCATACCATATCGTATATGCCTTTTCGATGTCCAGGTTGACAGCTAACACATGTTGTTTGTTGGCAAACGCTTCTTGAATATAGGTATCTATGCTTACCAGGTGGGAAGTCGTTGAGTATCCTGGTCGAAATCCAAACTGATTACTGGATATTATCTTCTTGTTATCGAGATACCATCTGAGCCGACGATTAACAATTTTTTTCCAAAATCTTGCACATATTGCAAGTCAACGATATGGGCCTGTAATTACCACTTAGTGTTGGGTCTTTCCCGGGCTTAGGAATGGGGATCACAGTAGCCGCTTTCCACGCTTTTGGGAATGTCTTTTCTATCCATATATAGTTGTATATTTTTAGTAGGATTTCTTTCCCTTCCTGTGGTAGATTTTTAAGCAAGATATTAGGAATATTGTCCGGTCCGGGAGAGAATTTTTGGAGGCGTCTCGTGTTGTGAAAAGTTCTTTCATTGAAATAGGTAACTTAAGGTGCTCTTGAATGTGACACCATTCTGTGTTCACCGTCAGCTGTTCTATTTCTTGTTCATTTGTATACGTTTGAAAGGCTTGAGAGTAATTTTGAGAGCTAGAGTGGCTGGTAAATTTGTTGGCGAGCTCATTTGCGATATCAGCAGGTTCATTAATAACTTGGGCATTTTCGGACAGCAGAAAATGCATTTGGTTATATCTTTATTACCTTGTACGGAACTGATTTTTTTCCAAGTCTTTAATGCTATTATTCACGTTGATAGTTCACTTATCCAGGAGTTGGCTTTGCTATCTTTAAATATTCTTGTTACAGCTCTTAGTTTTTTTTTTCTATTTTATTTTCATTTGTTGGGTTTTCTTGTACCGTTGAACGCATGTTTGGACTGTTTAAAAGCATTTTTACATTTTTCGTTCCACCATGGTACCACATTTCTTCTTTTTGCGTGTTTCATAATTTCTAGAGAGTCATTAGCTGCTTTTGTTATGATATCAGTAAACCATTTGATTATTATGTCAATGTCGTGTTCTTGAAACATCCATATCTCAATATCGGATCTGATATAAAAATGGTTTGTTTTTATATACTGTAATTTTTAACAAAAATAGCAACACTTCCACTTGCAATAGAAGAATTTAATCTAGTTTTATTGTTGCACTTGAATCCTTTTAATTACCAGATTTATTTCCTTTGAAGTTGGTTTCCTGCACACACATACTATTTCTGGTTTGTATTTCTGACACAACATCTGTATTCTTTCATATCGAGGGTGAAAACCATAGTATTCCATTGTAGAGTATTCATCAAATGTATTTCTATTTATTAAATTTAAATAGAAGTATCACTTCTTGAGTCTTCATTAAGTGGGTTACTAATTTTTAATTTGTTAATAATTCTGGTGAACCTGTTTTAATGGATCTTTCTGTTAGGAGAGGATATGTATTAGTCATCATCTGGATAAGAGACTGAGTGTCACAGGGATAGTCTTTAGCTATAATAATAGGGTTTTTAGCTCCAAAGGAGTTTTCAAGGAAATTTTTAAATTGTATGTAATTGAGTGGAAATTGTTCAGGTTTTTCATCAATGATCTTCTGGATAGGCTTAATTAGTTCATCAATAGATTTGATTTGAATGTCTTCTTCTGTTACTGTGCTTTCACTTTTATCATTTTTAGTTTTTTCCTTTTCTTGATTGGTTGTTTTGGGACGTCATTATTAGTAGTTTTGGATGTGCAATTATCAGTATCAGGTTGAGAGAAGATTCACTTGTTAAAGATCTTTTATTCATTAAGTGCTATTAACCATACTATGCTCATCTATCTGGTTCAAGGTGTGTTGTGGCACTTCTTGTGTTATCATTGCCTCCTGTTCTTGACATTGTTTTGGAGTATCATTATTAGTAGTTTTGGGTGTGCAGTTATCATCATCAGCTTGAGAGGGAGATTGAGGTGTTAAAGTTCCTTTATTGATAATTGGTAAGTTCTTGTTATTAACCATACTATGTTCTTCTATTTGGTTCAGGGTGTTTTGTGACAGTTCTTGTGTTATCACTGACTCCTGTTAATGTCTTTCTTTTAATTCTTGGTTAACATAGTGAGCATTTAAGGTGAGATCTTGGTAGGGCACTGGTTGGCAAGATTACCAACTGTTGTTATAAATCCTTGATCGACTCCAAGATTCTTTGGTTATGATGCTGTTGCAGTCAATATTTGGCATAATAAGTCCAGCCAGCTGCACACGCAGGCGGCTTGACTCTATAATTGTACAGCAGATATCCCGTATAAACAGAACATTTGAAACTTTACACTTTTGCACTCTGGTGACTGACTTCGGTGCGGACACGCAGCGAGAACGATGTTGACACTACGGAATCCAAGAGTCGAATCTCCCATATCCTTAACGTTTGGGAAATAAAAAATAACTGTTTTGTTACAAAGCAGTTGGCTTTACTGGTTTTACAACAAATTATTATGTTGGTGGTTTGAATTTTTCGTTGAACCCATTTCTCAAATGAAAGTTATTTGTGTAGTATTGGTTTGGCATAAACAGTAGAAAATATGTTGCAGTGAATGTTCCTTTTAATCTCATTTTTTTAGATTTGTTACAAATAATTCTTCTTAAGGAATGAAAGAGATTCTTTCTTAAGAAATGTGATCCTTTTCAGCATAGTGATGTAGACACTTATAAGAAACAAAATAGTTCTCAGTTCAGATTGCCATTTTTGTGGAATGGAACTTTTTCATCTCGCCTATGTAACTATCTAAAAATACTGCTTAGTACAACTTCGCTTAGTACAACAATTTTTTTTTCCAAATTCCAAAATCTCAATCCCAATACAAGCCAGGTCCCGTTCTCCAATAGGCGTAGAAGTCCAGTTGTAACCTAGTCCTCCGAAATTCCGATGCTCCAATCCTGATGCGCAGCGGTGTTCATCGTATACTCGTGGGCAGGCTTATTCCGGCGGCGATAATTCCAACTCCAAGCTTCAACTCGTACTCCGACTCGAACTGCCGCTGTGTCGCGACGCCCTCTTATATAACGCCGCTGGGGAGGGGAGAGCGCCACCGGCCCCTCCTTCGCTCCGCAGGGGTAGTCCCGCCGTTTGCTGTGTGCGGTCGGGCGTAACCGGCCGCTTATCGCCGGCGGCAACCGGCGTCGCCCCTCGTAGCGTCGCGCCAATCTACCGGCGTGGCGGGCAGCGCTTGAAGTTCGTGGCATCGGCCACAGATGTCTTTATTTAGTAGAGTTAGTGTTTAGAAGTTAGACTTTCAGAAATTATTCAAAACCTATTTGATAATCATTATTTTTCTCCGTGTTGCGAGGTACAGAACATACATACACTCACTGAACGAAAGGTCACTTATCTATCCATATGTTAGCATTTCAACCGGCAAATTAATGTACTTTGTAATGTTGTAATGTAATGTCAAAAAATGTACTTTGAGCGGCGATAGATGGCAGCTGACAAGAGTATGTGGCATGTCCGAATAGCTAGCCGAGACCAAAGGAAATAGAAAACTAATACAGGAAAGTCTGTACCATTCTGTAGCACCACTAGTTTAAAATGATCTGAATTTGAAACAGATAAATTGAAGTTTATGGATGATAATTGAATGCTAGACCTTACATTACTTGTGTAGAAACTACGTAAATTGAAGTTTCAAAATAGAGTGAGTGTGGACTTTTGTGTTTTTTGTCAAAAATTGTTAGTACTTTTCATGAAATTTGAACATTTACAGGTAATAATTTAAAACAAATTAAAACGTCTTACGCAAAAGTGGGTAAAGTTTTATTCTCATAGCTATTTTACAAACAATTTCAGGAACTGAATAAAAGGCTTCACAGATATTCTGCACTACTCTTTTCATCATGAAATATTTCCCCCTTTTCTTCAATGGTGTTTTCACTTCTATCACTTGTGTCTGTAAGTAATTTATCATTGAAGAGTTTGTTTTTAGAGTTCCTAAAATACTAAGAAAGTCTCTGTATATCTGGAAGTTTCTTTGGTTTCAGCAGAAGAGATTTCTTGTACAGTGTTTGTAAATTATTTCCACTGGTAGCTGTTTCTTGCTTCTGATATTTATCTTACTCAAACCACCAAGGTATGTATACTGTGATATACAAAACATGGCGTAGTGAAACAGTTGACGGGAAATGCTGGGAGATGCTTGAAAAGTGATGTGTACGCGGTTACTGGGGAGGGGGGATTGTTTATGGTGTCATACGAGCAGGAAGGACAATACAAGGCCGAATATTGTTACCGGTTGAGAGTCCGCGGTTGCTAGGGGATTGCTATGGTGCAGGGCGGGTAAATAAAAACAATTTGATACGACGTTAAGAAAGGGAACTAGTGTGGTGGACGCGTGATATATGCCGTTTGTCAATACGAATGAGAACTTTCGATACTTACGGTGACGCGAATACCAGAACATTTTGTTAATTCGGGGAAGGGAAAAAAACACGGAAAGTAGTAGAATTCTTAGCATAGCAGGCATTGTTAATTTTTTGTTGTCCGATCTTACACAGTTCGCGAGTAGGCGCCCATCAGGGACGCAGAGTAGGGACAGTCATTTAGATGTCAGTTGGATTTAGGTGATGAGAGGAAAACGCCGTGGATTTTCAAGAAAGAAGCAGAGGTACCAGGTTCCGGTCGACGATTAGAAGAACGAAGACGTCGCGCGGAGGTTCATCTGGACTGGTTCTCCGGGGCGACATCCGACATTGCCAAAAGAGCTCAGGGTACCATTTTGTTAAATATCAGAGGTCATGACCATGAAAAAATTCAGGCAAAATCAAAAAATATATTCAAAATAACGTTCATCGAATAAATTAACTTTTGTTATTTGAAAAAATTAAATATATGGTTATCATTGGTTAAATATATGGTTACCTTACATGTAATTTTGTGCCACAGTATAGCAAACTTTCAGAATCGCGCTACTCTGTACGGAGGGCGGATTGAGTGGCAATTGGCAGAGCAAGTAAGCGGATTGCTACTTAAAACCGAACCCAAACGACTGAGCCAGCACGGTAACGTACGATTAATTAACGTAAAGTTATTTATACTTGGGATTGTTTCCTGGCGCCCAATTCTCATGGCAGTTTGTTAGTTAGTTAAAAAGAAATGTTACAATACTTAAATGGGATATGAGGCTCTTTTTGCATTATTTCCAAAGTCTAACTTTTCAACCCAAGAATTTACCTTTTTCAACGGTAATATGACTAAATCTCTTGCCTTTGTCACTGAAGCGTAATCAACAATACAGCCAACCTTTAGGAAAAACAATCATAGTTCATTTCTGTCAATAGACAACGGCTGTTTTTGCTGAAAACTGAGTGGACATTGGTTGTTTTTGCAAAACTAGTGATATTTCAAAGCTTCATATTTTCCGGACTATCTAAGAAAGTCTTTGTCAGTTTTAAGTCAAATAACAAGTCCCTTAACAACTTGCAATGTTTGGCAAGTTTCTGATTCTTGTTTCCCTGATAAAATACAAGTAAACTTCCCTAATTTTGTAACTACAGTACTTTTCTTGAGTCTTTTGCGAAGAGTAGATCCGTCAGTGCCGAAATATTTAGCACGCAAGCAACTTTTCTTTTCAACATACCACTGGCGGTTTGTTCTTGTGCTTCAGAAAGCATTTCTGAAGTGATTGGTTTTCTAGACGTCTTTCTTTTGTAATCTCAGTAATTAAGAACAAGAAGTGCAAAGTATAAATTTCAATATGCGCTATAATTCTCTACAAGTGGGGCAGAAGTCCGCACCAGGATTCTTGCCCCAATATGAATGCGAACCGTTGCCCCAACCATTAAAATCATATTTTTTTTATTTTTTAATTTTTGCTGCCTTCTGTTGGGCATCTACGGAACTATTCACTAGTGGGTTCTGTAGATCATATTTCACACATTCCTCCTCTTAATTGAAGATTTTAATTACTGTGCTATTAACAGCGTAAACATATTTCCAATATCTTCCAAAATTGCATCAAATAAGTTCAGATAATAGCTCACCTCATTATCGCAGCAGTATTTGCTCAGGAATTACCTAACTCTCCTCACTGAACATCAGCCATGACAACTTCTAATTTATATCGCAGAAGTGTCAACTTCACCACCCGAACACTGTAATTACGCTAATCGGACTCTTATCCCATGCGGACTTTTGCTCCCTGCTCCACTATGTGTTTCAAGTAACATGAACAGCAGGATGTATTTGTCATATTTCCCTACAGCATTCATGTACAGATATTGATAAATAAAAAGATCCATTACATCTTCAGTTGAACTCTGGATTCACCGAGAATAGTGATTGCTTTGTTCCAGAATGTATAACCTCCCTTATTTCATTAGTCTTCGAGACATAACACTGAAACGACATGAAACGTTGTTTCGGAACAAAGAAACATTTTTCTTATAGTGAATGTAGAACTTTTCTACAGCCACATTTCACACATATGTAAGTTTTGGGAGGTTTCCTTGCTCCTCAAAATTTTAAGTTATGTTTGAGCTTTTCAAACCATTTTTCAACCATAGTGATTATGTGGCTTGAATGTTTTCTGCATAAAATACAACTGTATATATTCAAATGATTTCATGTACTTTTAAAATATGAGTAATTGTTGAGTAATAGCTGCAAATAAGTATTTTTAAGGAATATATACATACACACACAAATATATTTATATATACATATATATGTGTATATATATATATATATATATATTAACACATCCAACACACCTATTAACATATCTAAAATACACAAATAAGAGGAATAACTAATTTTAATGCTCTGCATTTTTTTACAAATGTAAATATTGGTAACATAGCTATCAAAAAGTAATGTTAGTTATTATTTGGTAGTACTTCTGGCTGTGTTGTTGATTCATGAAATGATTTGTTGACAATACCTAACTTTTCTCCATCACCCATTGTGTCGGGGAGATCTTTGTTCAAAGTTCAGGGAAGAAGAAAAGCTGTAAGACCTGCTACAAGTAAAAACATTCCAAATATGACAGAAGGAAGGGGTTTCCAATACATGTCCTGGAAACAATAAATGCAATATGACAATAAAGAATAAAGAATGCCAATTATTCATTTATATTTCGTTGTTACAATTAGAGGCGTATCTAGGTATGCAGGCGCTCATAGCAAGCAAGAATTACGGTTGTTGTTGTTTGTTTTAGCGGGTAACACTAAATAGCACCCATTCTGAGTGGCACCCATGACACGTGTCATGTCTGCCATACCGTAGATATGCCTCTGGTTACAATACTTACCAACATATTGATATACGGAGAAATGAGACTTCCAAAACGAGCACAGGTTGCCCCAGCTCCAACCGCTGCTGTTCTTATCACTGTTGGAAACATTTCAGAGTGAAGATAAAATCTGTGGCAAACGAACAAGAAACTGCAAATTTTCCAATCATGGCTGCTGTTACTGTTAACCAGTTCATATCTAGGGAAAAAATGGATATTACTACTTGCGATGATTAATAAGTCAAATTAAGAGTAACATTTCTGACCTTCAGGAGCTGCAGCAATTACAAACATTGTCAAACTTCCTAATAATACAGTGCTCCCAAGCACTGGGACTCTTCCAAGGCGATTGAGGGTAAGCATTAGGACAATGTATGATGGAATTTCAACTAAACCAGACAATAAAAAGTTTATGTAATCATTCCCTCCCAGGTTCGCAGTGTTTAAAGAGAGGCCATAAAACACTGAACATACTGCAAACCTGCGGAGAAATGTTCAATTAAATCATTTTGTTATAAAAAATGTAATCACTTTTGAAATACGTTAATGTATACATTTTATTACGAAAAGTTTAAGGGCCTTCCATCAAGCCACATGAGATTTCATGTCCTATTGTCCTATTGCGAAAAGTACCATGAAAACGTCAGCCTACAGGAGAATTTTTGTTAATGTTTGAAATTTCAATACAGTTGTAGAAACTAGCAGTACTTCAATAACACATACTTTCTCGCACTATTACACTGATATCGTTATGTACGACAAGACGCCCGTATACGCTTCATTAATTTCAAACAAAATGACGCGAAAACTAACTTTTACAAAAAAAAGTACATTACCTTTTTTAAAGATATATTTTTTTCAATAGATTTTGAGGCAAAAACCACTATCTTCAGTTTTGTAGTTTTGATTTTTTTTGCTATTTTCGAAAAAATCAAGCAACGCCCGAAAATGGGACTATATCATATTTTTATCATGCCTTATTACATATGTGAAGAAAATTTAAAGAAAAAATTGGAACGGATTTTCCGAACAATTTGCAAATTTAAAGCTCAAATTACGGGGAAAAAATAGTTTTTTCAAAAACTTGTACATTACCTTTTTTAAAGAGCTAATTTTGTACATCTTTGTCTGAGAAAATCTATTTCTTCAATTTTGTAGTTTTGAATTATTTTGCATATTGCGAAAAACCGAACAATACCCGGAAATGAGACTAGCACCATATTTTTACTGTCCCGTATTACATAAGTGTAGAAAAAAAGTTTAAAAAAATTGAGCCGTTTTTGAGAAAGGCGAAGGTAAAAACGAGCAAAAAATAATACACAAAATTGCAAATTCTAATATACGAGGCATCCGGTTGTCTGGAGCGCGGTAAATTTGCAGAGGGCTTTAAAGTTTGTCACGAAATTAAAGAAAAAACAACTCGTATTTTGAAAAAATTAAGCATGACCACATTTAAAGATGTATTTTTGATAAATATATTTCATTGAGAAAACCAGCTACCATCTATCGCCGCCCAAAGTAAATTTTTTTGACATTTTCGCAATTTTTCGGTTTCTTATGGTAGAACCGAAATACTACTTTTAGAATATTAAAGAACACAAAACCTCGTCCTAAATGGCAATTTTCTTTTAAAAATTTGTAGCCGTTTTTAAGAAAATGGCATTTACGCGCAACTAAAGATGCGAATTTAAAGCTCCTTTTCACAGAAAATTTTTTGAGTTTTCAAAAAACTTCATTTAAGGTCTTTGAAGCACTTACATTCACAAATATAATGTTTACAAATTGCTGGTAATGTGCAAATTGAAGATTTGAGAAACCATTTCAAAAAAATTACATTTGTGTAATTTTTGAAAAAACAAAAAAAATACCCATAATGAACTTTACGTCACAATAAAGAGTGCAATTAGCACTATCTGTTCCAAAGTGTGAAGAACAAAATGGAGCTATTTATGACACAACGGCGTTCGAGCGTTTCTGAAAGCAGAATTTTGAGCTAGTTTTCACAGAAAACGGTTGTTTTCGAGAAACTTTACTGGAAATTATTTAAAGCACTTGAAATCATTAATATCATGTCAACAAATCGCCGTTAATGTTAACAACGTGAGAGGAAAGTAAAAGAATTACATTTTTGCAATTTTTGAAGAAACAAAAAGATAGAGCAATATGGAGTTTATGTCATATCATAGAATACATTTGTCATTTGCCATTTAGGACGAGGTTTGACTGTTCTTTCATATTCTAAAAAATAATATTTTCGTTAAGAAACTGAACAATTGAGAAATGTCAAAAAAATGTAGTTTGGGCGGCGGTAAATGGCAGCTGGTAAGAGTATGTATAAGTTCAAATAGCTAGCCGAGACCAAAGGAAATATAAAACTAATACTGGAAAGTCTGTGCCATTGTGTAGCACCTCTAGTTGAATTTGCTGCAAAGATGGAGGCGTTTCAGCCACTCTATGTCGTACATGTGGCTCATTGATTATGATGTAGATAATATTCTTATGAAAGAAAATAGTTAAGAGAGGTAAATTTAACTTTGAAGTAACAAACACATTTGTTTACGTAAGAATTTGTAATTGCTAATTACGGTATTAAAAAACTGAAACCTCACTTCAGTGTAACAAAGCAGTCTTGTGTGATATTATTATGGCTTTTTACTTTCCCGTATACGTACGTATACACGGAGTGATATACGTAGTATAGGGAAAGTTATGTAATGCTGCGCGAAAAAATGGCCAATTTTCGGCGGAAAAAATTAATTGCCGGGTCGTGAAAACGAATAAGTGGATAAAACCAGTTGCTAAATTAAGAAAAAAAATCCTCTATCTCGTGGTGTGGTCAAAATCCATGATTTGTTGCTTCTTAATACTTAAAAATCGATTGACGGCATTCCGTCCGTCTGTCCGTCCGTCCGTCTGTCCGTCTGTGGTCACGCTAGCGCCTAAACCGTTCCGTCGATTTTCTTCAAAATTGATATTCCCCAGTCGATCTGATTCTAGTCGAAGCTTTGTGATTTTGAAAAAGATTCTTTAAAATTTGGGGTACTTTATATGAAGCCCCCCCGGGGATTTTCAACATTTTCTCAAAAACGGCTCCAAATTTTTTCTTTAAATTTCTTGTATGACTAGAGGACAATACACTTTTTAACATGGCATAGGTCCGATTTTCACGTACAGCTCTGAATTTTCGAAAATTGTGAAAGTTTGAATTTTTTTCGGCGTCTTCTCCAACTACAAAATTGAAGATAGAGATTTTTTCTTCAAATAAAATTTGTTCTGCATATTGAGTTCTTTAATAAAGGTCATGTAAATGTTTTTCACAATTTTGGTAGTTTTCGTGCAATATTGCGTGCAATATGTGCAATTTTAAAAAATTACAAAAACAAACTTTTCTCAAAAACGGCTCCAAATTTTTTCTTTAAACTTTTGGTAGGGATAGTGGTAAATGTACTCTATCAATGACATAAAAGCCATTTTGGTCTATCGGTTGTTTTTTTTCAAAAATTACCAAAATGTAAATTTTTTTACTTGTCTCTCACGTCGTTAATATTTACATTATCGGCGATTTTTTTACATTATTATATTTACGAGTATATATGCTTTAAATAATGTCAAGTAAAGTTTCTCGAAAACACTACCGTTTTCTGTGAAAAGTAGCTCAAATTTCGGCATTTTCAGAAATGCTCAAACGTCATTTTCTCGTATATGGCTGCAATTGTTTTCTTGAAACTTTTGTAACGGATAGTGCTAATTACACTCATTAGTATAGCGTGAAGTTTATTTTGAGTTTTTTTTGTTTTTTTCAAAAATTATATAAATGTAAATTTTTTGAAAGATCTCTCACATCTTTAATATGCACATTATCCGCAATTTGTAAAGATGATTATATTTGTGAGTGTAAGTGCTTCAAATAACTTCAAATAAAGTATTTTGAAAACTCAAAAATGTTCTGTGAAAATGAGCTTCAAATTTCGCATTTTTAGTAGTGCTAAAACGCCATTTTCTCTTAAACGGCACATAATTTTTAAAAGAAAATTGCCATTTACGGCTAGGTTTTTGTGTTCTTTAATATTCTAAAATTAATGTTTCTGTTCTACCAATAGGAAACCGAAAAATTAAGGAAAATGACAAAAAATGTACTTTTGGCGATGATAGATGGTAGCTGGCAAGAAAGAGTATGTGGCAATTCCGAATAGTTAGCGAAGACCCAGGAAAATAGAAAACTAATACGGGAAAGTCTGTGCCATTCTGTTTCTGTTTTTTGACAAATAAATAAATAAAATAAATACGGTCATGCTTAATTTTTTCAAAATACGAGTAGTTTTTCTTTAATTTTGTGACAAACGTAATAGACCGCTGTTAATTTACTGCGCGTCGGGCAGCTGGATGCGTCGTAAATTAGAATGTGCAATTTTGTATATTATTTCTTTCTTCGTTTCTTACATTCGAACTTTGTTATAGACTTACACATTAATATTTTAGAAATTGTTTATTTTGAAATATTATAAATAAGTAAAAAGAATTAATAGCTCTCAGAATAGCGGACAATGCAGGGTCTGCAACAATGGAATTCACTTTGCGCTCGCGAATATCTGTGAATTAGTGTCATTGTTGTGACCTAATGGAGCTGTATGAAAAGGAGTTATAATTGTCTAATTTATGTTGATATTTGCAGGCAAATATTTAGTTTTGCACCAAATGCTGTACCATTTGTAGTGAGTACAGACGTGTTCAAATTATTAGACTAAAGAACGTATTTTTAATTTTCCTAGTTTCAATGATATAAAAATAGAAGAGAAAGGCTTAATATCAGATTGTTTTTACTAGTTACCTCATCCTTGATTGTTTTTAAGAATTTCTCTTTAATGGAACTCCCAATTCAATTTATTTTTCACTGTGGCAATATTTGTCAGTTTCCATCCTAAGTGTGTTATTGTAAGCTTGCGGTACACGTGCTTTGCAATTCAGTCTACAATGTGTTTGGTAGTTCCTATAGCGACATTCGGTTTGGTTTTCGTTTCCATACCTTTTGCTACATTCTGCTGACATTATAAAGTCTGAGAACTTGATTATAATTAATATAGGGAGAAATATTGAAGAGTGCCAGTGTAAAGTAAGGTTGTGGGAAAGAAAAAGGACATTCACTCCGGAAAACTGCTATTGTGGTAGCACTTATTGTTGAAAACTGTTATATACAACAGAAAATTGCTAACAGAATGAAAATATTGCAGAAACCTGTTTGCAAAATCAAAATCTCAAAGCAGAGAAAGTAGTGAATACAAGGCCAAAGAGAGCAGGAAATGTGGACGTAAGAGAAAAATCAGTCCTAGAACAACCAGAAAAGTGATGACTTTGGCAATATTGAATCGTAAACTAACGTCCAATGACTTGAGTCATCAGCTGATAGGTTTTGGAGTTGCTGTGTCTCCTGTGACAGTGAGGAGGAAGTTGTGTGAATAAGGTTTAAAAGCATCCCGACCAAAGAAAAAACAGAAAATCACTCCATCAATGAAACACAAGAGACTACAATGAGCCAAACAACATATAAAGTGGACGAGTGAAGGCTGGGCAAATGTATATACAATTCGATGACAAAATTATGGGGGAATGTATTACAAAATAAAATTTTGTGTTGCAGATTGTGATGCGTTATTGGCATGCAATAAATGCAATATTTTAATTTTCGAGTTTTTGAGGTCTGTGCCCGGTCAGAATTTTTTGCAAAAAAATTATTCACAGCTTTATTTATTTTGGAATTCTTTAAGATCCTCCAGGTATGCTTCAGTGACGAATCTGTATTCACAGTGGTGGCAGAAAAAGTCAGTATGTTTGTAGAAGACCAGGAGAAGTTTTCAAGTCTGAATGCGTGCAACAATTTATGAAGCATTCATCATCCATTATGGTATGGAGTGTGATGTCTGTAAAAGGTTCTGACAGATTGCACATTCTCGAAGGGACAATGAGGCAAAATCAATAAAAAAATCCTTGAAAAGAAACTATTTTCCAAAATTAGAGAGTGGTTCTCTAATGAAGATGCCATTTTTATGCATGCCACAAAGCCAAAAGGGTCTCAAAATATTTGTACGGAAAGCAGTTGAAAGTGTTACCCTTGTCAGGAAATAGCCCTGACATGAACCCCTTAGAAAAATTGATGGGGTACTACCAAGCGAAGGATAAGGAAATATAAATGACTATCTAACAAGAACTCGTCAATAAACTAGAGGAAAATTGGTACCGCGACAATGAAATTAAAAACTCATGTTAAAGTTGGTAAAAACCATGCCAAACAGGATAAATTTGTTGATTAAGAATAAAGGCATGCACACCAAGTATTAAACGTATCAATGTAACATGTACGCAGATGTAATCTTGTAATAAACGCAAATATTTTGCAGAAAATGTCTTTAGTCTAATAATTTGAACACGTCTGTAGAGAATTTGTTGCATGGTTTTAAAATACTCTTCCCTAATCATGGCCCAATGGAAGGCATTTCTATATTTCCAGGGTATCAGGCTTCTTTTTCCAATACAGGGTTACAAAATCTTTGCATTCTATTTTGTGAAGTTGTAGAATTCACATAGTTCTGACAACACTGCAATGGAAATAGTGAGTTCCAAGCGAAGATGTTAGTAGCGCATAAAGTGCAATATTACAGTACTACTTAGCTGTTTCCTCTAATACGGGAAAGTAAGTGCTGTTGTAGCACCACTAGTTTGTATTATGTGCTGCAAATACTGTAACTGTTAACTGTTTCGTTTGTAAAAGTAGAAAAGATTTCAGCTCTTGACTATTGACACGAAAGCATCTTAGGTGCTTGGTTGAATTCGTTGAATTGGACATTTTCAAGTTAGATGCGCAGAAATTGCATATTTTTGTATTACCTGGCTCTTTTCCATAATGCGGTATGTGCTGTTGTAACACCTCTAGTTTCCGGCAGCATTACATAATTTTCTCTACAGGTAAGCAGTACCGAGAAAGTGAAATAAACCTTTTCGTTTTCAGGGGAGCCCAAAACGTATTTTTCGCTTCCTGAAACCAATAAGTGGGCTTGTTCCTATACGTAGGAAATCCCTCTAACATTTTTTTCTATACAGAATCCACGATTTACACCTCGTTGATACCATAAAATTGGTTACGTTCCGTGCATCTGTGAAAAGCGGTAGTGACGCTAAACCACACACAGGATTTGCCCCAAAATTGATATTTCCAGACCGATCAGCCTGTCGCAACCCTTGAAGTTAAAACTTTATTTTAGGATTTGTGGATAAATTATATGAAATGTGAAGAATATTTTCAAAATGTTCGACAACATAGCTCGGAAGGATTTATTTAATCATATAGAGGAAAGTAAGCGTATAAAATGGCGCAACTCCGATTTTCGTTGAATTCTCTAAATTTTCGAAAATTGAAATGTTTTCAATTCAAGATATTCAAGATATAGAGGTTTTTGTTCTTAATGAAACCTGTTCTTCCAAAAAAGGTCATTAATTAAAGTTCTATACAATTATTTCAATACAGTGAGTAATTTTCGCGTAATTGTGTGAGAAATAAAAGCAATTTAAAAACAAGATTATCTCAAAAAAAGGTTTCAATTTTTACGATCTCGTATTCGTACCTATATACGGAGTAATAGAAGATATACGAATAGTATGGGGAGTGTTATGTAATGCTCCGGAAAATGGATTTCGAGACCAACGGATTCAGGTTTTGGGATCCTCTGATACCGAAGATATACTTTGTTTCAAAATGTGCGTCTGTCTGTCCATGTGCAAACAACACATACGCCTAAAAGTTTAGTCGTATTTTTTCTAAAATTAATATTCCCCGGTCGACCGGACCCGACTCGAAGCTCTGCAATTTTGAAAAACATTCGTTTAAGTTTGGGAGTACTTAACGTGAAGCACCAGTGACATTTTCAAAATTTTCGCAAAAATGGCTTCAAGTTTTTTAAAACGTTTTAGGAATCGTGATAATAGCACTGAAATAGATGACATTAACTCCATTTTGCTCTACTCTTTGGATTTTAAAAGAAATACACAAATATACATTTTTTAATAGAGGAGATGGTGCAAATGTGGAAACATAACCTGTAGGGCTTGACAGATGCTGCAGAATAGCTGTAATCGCATCAACTCCTTAATGTTTTTTCTTTAGAAAGCCTGTAAGAGCTCTCGTAGTCACCTCGTGGTTAATGTCAATGAAGTGGTTGTTTGAAGTTTTTCTTCATTTTTCAAACGTTTGAGGTAAGTTTCTAAAGTATATTCAATCACATAGTGTACCAAGCTATTTCTTGATGCTTAGGCATTTATTGTTCAGCAAAAAATCGCTACAATCTGGTGCAATTAAGTAAAATCCTAGCTTGAAAATGTAGTTTTCACTCCGTAGTTCACTATGGTGATGCTGGTAAGGTGGAAGCACAACACTGGGGGATATGTGGAAACGTATTTGCGCCTGTTTCAGATGCCGAGGAAGATTATTGGTCAATCTAAAAAATACTTCCGAAAGGAAAAGGGAAAGAACAACCCAAACCTTGCAAACTTAAAGCAAAGTTAGATATTCTCGATTCAATATCCTCAGGAGAATCAATTATGAAGATGCCTATGGGTAAAATGCCAGCAGAAAAAGATGACACCATCTTTTGCGGAGAGATGGCGCATACAAGGACTGGAGCTGAGTCTTGAGTTATCTCCCAGAAGCCGATGTCATAGTCACAAACATACGAGACGTTTTCAGCAGCTTTCAAACAAAAATCATTTCAATATCCTTAAAAAACCATTATAAATAACTATAAATCAACAAATTAAATACAATTTTAAATTCTAAATAAATGGTACATTATTTATAAGAAAACATCAAGGCCCCTTAACACCACGCCTACTACTACAGAAGTAGCCCCCTCTTGAAAAATCCTTGATGCGCGACTGACTAGACATTACTGATTCAATTTACAAATATGTACTTCTGTGGTTTTGAAGGTATATTAAGAATAGTATGTTTAATGGTGCGAAAGTCTTGGCATTTTTTGTTCTACAAGGGACTTATTTTGTTCGCCGAATCCCAGAGGTTTGATAATTGTGTTTATACGATTAATTTATGGCGGGTAGCACCACAATAAATTAAATTTTCTTACTGAACAGATTGATTGTCTTGATTTTTATTTTTAAAACACATTGAGTTTTTTAAATTTGCAGTAAAGAATGGCTGATTCAAGAATTGTTTATCGAAGTTTTAAGGAAAAACAGAATAATTTAGTGAAATATTTTGCTTAATATTTTGAACTTACCAGTTAAAAAATATATTTAGAGATCTTAAACGTAGGTTGCGATGCTTCAGAATATGCAGTATACTTAAAGATTCTTGTTGCTCCACTTGATCAGATTTCATTGCTCTGTTTATAACATCGTCTGGAAGCGTAACCTTATTCACTTTTGCTGCATGTTGTAAAATTACTTTTGCTTCTTCTGAGCGACCCTCTGCCATTAGCCAACGAGCCGACTCTGGTATAAACCTGAAGAGAGTAAAATCTATATTAAAATTTTCATGTAATTTATGAAGTAAAATATCATGTATTACAAATAGGTGATTTGTTATATTTGAAAATTGTGAGAGTAAAATCATGAAAGACGCAAATCTCTTAATGTTACTCATTAAAATACTATAATTTTTATTATTGAAATCTAATTATAATCTTAAATAAAATTCTATACATTATTTATACACTAATGTAGTCGCGTAGCAATGTCCACAGCAATGTCGCAATGGCACATGGGGTGAGTATGCCTCTGTCCCAATTCGGGCGGATGGCCCGATCACACTGTCCTCGCCGCCGAATAGGTAACATCAGTTGTGTTACTATTCTCCGTTCGCCCTAAGAAAAAAGTGGATGTAAACAGTAGCACGTGCTTTGAGATGCTTCCCATTGGTTAGTGGACACGATACCGCCTCAGGTGTATTCATGTGCCTAAGAAAATAGTTTTCGATGTAGTGGCTCATTTCTCTCACGAAGTTAAAATTCCAGATGAAAATTACAATCTAAAACTCAGATTCCAAAATAAGGAGACCATTGTTCCCACGCCTGCCCTTCTGGAAAAGGAGTTATCGATGTCGGTGACAGTTATGTGTCCAGCGCCTCTTTGGTATCGGCTCTAGCGGATAAAATGAATCCGCAGGTTCGGTCACGCACGATGGGAGGCGGGCGAAGCCAAGCAGATCAGTTTAGAGATTTTTGTCAAGCGGTTCGGGACGTTGGTTTAAAGACGCCGGAGTGCGGTGCAGGTCATTTCGTAGTAAAACACCACAGCTGAAAACTTACGGAGTGGTGAAAAGCGTGTGGTATTGAACGTTTTAATATATTTTTGCTTAAAAATCCGGACTTTCGTATTATGAACATCGCTGAACTGACTGCAGATTTGGAATATCATCTGCTTCAGACATGAATTGAACCTCTTCCTGAAGCAGAATGATCGTAAGTAAATTGTTTGCATGATATTAAAGAGTGAATATTAAGTTAATACAGTCGAAAGATAATTTAGATATTGACATTCGCACCGATGGCCGACAGCCAGACAGAGGGAAAAGCTCCGTACCTCCATGGATGAAAAGAATTATGAAACGGATAGCCGACACACGGCGTGAAATATCACTCCTAGCCGAGACATCTTCTAAGTCAAACCACACGTATAACGTTCAACAAAAAATACTCCATGTTGAACAAAAATACCTAATTGACAATGACACAACAAGGCTAATGGTAGCTGAAAAGCTAAAAGAGAAAATCCAAGCATGGGCTCAACGAATAAGACGGTACAAACGTATAGAAGATTTCCGTGTACAGAATCGGTTGTTTGAAACAGACGCGAAGAGATTCTATCGCAGTCTGACTCAAAAACCGAATGGCAATGCTGCCCCTCCTTCAAAAGATGACGTCGAAACATTTTGGTCAGGAATCTGGGAGGAAACCAGATCCTACAACAAAGACGCAATGTGACTCCAATCTGAAGTTGATGCTGCCAATGGACTCGTGGAAACAGTGGAACATGTTCAAGGATTCTCGAGAGGACCTATGCCAAACAATTAAGAACATGGGAAACTGGAAATCCCCTGGGGTTGATAAGATCCAGATTTATTGGATTAAGAAATTAACAGCACTACATTCTCATCTAGAAAAGGCTGTTAATAAAATTTTAGAAAACCCTAAGGAACTCCCCGGATGGCTCACTCGAGGCATCACGTATTTGCTACCCAAAGGAGGAGACAGCTCTTTGGCGAAGAACTACAGGCCAATTACTTGCCTGCCAGTAATGTACAAACTTATAACTGCAGCCATAGCTGACAAAATGTATAGGCACCTAGAGAAGAACCATCTGTTGCCAGTTGAACAGAAAGG
The DNA here is from genome assembly GCA_031308135.1 of Acheta domesticus. Lineage (NCBI taxonomy): Eukaryota > Metazoa > Arthropoda > Insecta > Orthoptera > Gryllidae > Acheta > Acheta domesticus. The sequence goes on from JAHLJT010006609.1 coordinate 64,409, forward strand.
ATGTCGTAAAGCTTCCTATGGCTGTAAGGAAATCTTGCTACTGAATAAAGTCATCTTGAAAGACGCAAAGAAAAGAAAACGTAATTTGAGCATGGCTTGGATTGACTACCAGAAGGCCTTTGACAGTGTACCACACGATTGGATTTTGAAGACCCTGGAGATCTATCGATTTCATCCTAGACTTGTTGAGTTTTGCAAGGCTAGTACGAAGTCGTGGAGCACCAGGTTACTAATCCACAGCGGAAAGGGAGTAGTAGAAACAAGAAGTATTCAGATTAACAGGGGAATTTTTCAAGGAGATTCACTATCCCCTCTGCCGTTTTGCATTAGTTTGATTCCTCTATCGAGACAGCTGTCGCACACTGACTTTGGTTATAAGCTCCATGGTGACGAAAGGCCTGTATCACATTTATTTTACATGGATGATCTTAAAGTGCTTGCTGAGAATGAAGCGATTCTCTCCCAAATGCTGTCTGTCATCAATGATTTTAGCAATGACATCTGCATGAAGTTTGGTCTTGACAAGTGTGCAAAAGCCAACTTAAAAAGAGGCAAAATGACCACGTCAGAGAACATTGAAGTTGATAGACACACTGTGATTCAAGATCTTGAGCCAGGTAAAACTTACAAATATCTGGGAGTATTATAGAAGAGGTATTATTCGCAAGGAGTATTATAGAAGAGTGAGACTTGTCCTGCAGTCCGCTCTGAACTCAAGGAATAAAATATCAGCAATAGGTAGTTTGGCGGTGCCTGTAGCCGAATACAGTTTCGGATTAGTAGACTGGACTGAGCAGGAAATTCGCATCATGGATCGAAAAACCAGGAAAGTCCTTACAATGCATCACGTTGCCCATCCCCGAGCTGATGTACATAGACTTTATGTGTCTCGTAAGGAAGGAGGAAGAGGCCTGAGACAAGTTGAAGCCTCCTGGCACAATGCAATAACCGGGATGGGAAAGTATGTAGTCATCCATCAAGATGATCCTCTAATGAGGCAGGCCATGAAATCTGACCGAAGAATGGGTAACAGAGGCATTGTAAGTGTAGCAAGAAGCATTGCGAACAAGACTATGCAAGACAACCAAAATGACTGAGACACTGAACTTCTGATGCTACTTAACATGAAATTTGAGACACAGAAAATGTTAAAGAAATCGTGGAGAGACAAACCACTCCACGGACAATATCTAAAAAGAATGGACAAGGTGCAGATCAATAAAGATCAATCATTTATGTGGCTTAAAAGGGAAAGAATGAAGCCTGAATCGGAAGCACTTGTAATAGCTGCCCAAGATCAGGCCTTGAGAACACGACATTATGATAAAGCGGTTCTCAAAATTTCCCAAGATGATGAACGCCGCATTTGTCAGGAACACGTAGAAACCATTGATCATATTGTCACAGCTTGTCCAATCCTAGCAAAGACCGAATACTTGAAAAGACACGACAGGGTGTGTAGCTACCTCCACTGTCAGATCTGTACCGCCCTCGAAGTTCCGAACACATGCCCCAAGTGGTACGAACACTCACCGAAACCGGTGACGTCTGTTGGATTGTATACGATATATATTGTATACGACCAACATATTCAAACTGGTCGCACGATAGCGGCAAACAAACCGGATATAGTCATCCGGGATTTGGAGAACAAATCGTGTCTACTTGTCGATATTGCTGTACCTTGCGATCAAAACGTCGTTACCAAGGAGGCAGAGAAACGTCTTAAATATAAGAGTTTGGAAATCGAGATCAGCCGAATGTGGGGCGTAAAAGCACAGGTCGTCCCGATAGTTATCGGAGCTCTGGGATTTGTTCCGCAAAATTTGTGTAAGAACTTGGCTAAACTCCCAGGTAATTCAAAAGACAGGGAAGTGCAAGAAATAGCTTTATTTGGAACAGCCCACATTTTGCGAAAAGTATTGTAGAAGCACCGACAGTCACAGGATCTGCTCCTCAGGTAGCTGGTTGCAACCTGGAGTAGATTTTATATTTAGCCGACTCATAACATCTTTAGTCGTGATGTAATGGAATAATATTATTATTATTATTATTATTATTATTATTATTATTATTATTATTATCATCATCATCATCATCGTGACGTGTGTTGCGGGTTGCGTTTTGAATCTTTAGATGCTTTGTTTAAACAAATCCTTCATATTTTTAAAGTCAAAGTACAATTCGTCACGTCTCCGTAAAACTCTCTTTATTTAGAGACCTCATTTATAAAGCTTTATTTGGAACATCTCACATTTTGCGCAAAGTATTGTAGAGGCACCGACAGTCCCTAGATCTACTCCTTAGGGAGCTGGTTGCAACCTGGAGTAGATTTTATATTCAGCCGATTCATAACATCCTTAGTCGTGATTTAGAGGAATAATAATAATAATGATAATATTGATGAAACAGAGATGATGTGTATGTTATTTTATTTTGTTGTAAGCTGACTTTTTTGTGTAATTAATGTTCTGTAAGTTGTTAGTTGAAAGTACTTAGATGGTAAATTCTATCAGTGTTTGATTTATAGAATTTTCGGAACGCGCCCCAAAATTATTAATCGAATAGAAATGGCTATAATTCGTATATCATAATTCAATAATCATAATACCTATTAATAGTAACAGTGGTAGCACTGGAATCATGTGAATGAAATTATTATAAAAGAAAATAAAAAAATAGAGTTAAAAATGACATTTTATAGTTTTTAATTATAATTTCATTACATTCGTATAAATGATACAGTTAAATGGAAAATTATTAAATTTTGAGTTTATGAAAGTTGGTCGATGTTGCTAAGTGTGGTTCTCTGGGCGCGTCGCCAGTATTTTTGTTTGCGAGGTATCAGAACAGCGTTGCCAGAGGTACCGCATTTTCGGTGCAGGGTTGTCAGATTGGGCGGAATTCCGCTTTTTGCGTTGAAAAACGGCTCTGTCTCTTTCACGGGACAAAAATTGACTTCTCGGAATATCGCTCAATGGGCGGTAGTGCATCAAAACATGTGCGGTTTTGGGCTGGTTTTCAGACTATCACGAAATTTTTAGAAAACAACCACAACGACGTTGACAGTGAGTTTAATTGTTTAGTATTTTCTCTACACCTGATATTTCATTAATCATTTGTTAGTTCGTTGAAATTTACCTTGAGGAATATTAGTTTTTAGATCCTCTAATATAGAATGTGTTCTAAAAGTCGTAGCGTCTTTTTGTCGTGCACAACATGAATAAATCATATATATTAATTCTGTAACACAGTGTAGTTTTCGTTAATATTCTCAAATAGCTTCTGTACAGAACTTCAGGATCTTAAACTAGAAGTATAAAAGCCAAAAGTCGTGCATACTTGGCCTGCATGTTTTCTGTATGAATTCTGTACGAATTTGCCACACGATTCTACTGGGGTCTACCAGGAAACAATTGAATTGCGCCGTTTGAGTACTTTCAGTGGCAGTATTTCTGTGTGTGCGTTCTTGCTATGATCTTTATAAAGTATTAATTAACCATGAGGATTGTAGAGGAGAAAAATAGGAAGGTGGGAATGGGGAAAGAGGTAGTTTATCATAATATCACTTGACACAATTTCACTTTGACACACATAACCATAAAATCGAAATGGACGATTACCGTCGCGTGGGTTAGCAAATCCGTTAGTGAACGATTTTCCAGCTAGAGACGTTTGAGTCAATCCAAGGTTTCAGCATGAACAATTATGATCATGCTCAAAAGTTTTCAGGCAAAAATCGGGCAGTCTGCGCGTTTTCTGAACGTCCAATCTACATGAAAACTGTGAATATTTACCGGTCTTAAAGATCTTGGTAAATACGAAATTAATTTATGTTGTGGATATGCAGTATTTTCTGTCCTAAGTTTCATACACCACTTACTGCTGTGCGATGTAATTGCACGGGTTCAGCTAGTTACTGATTACCAGTGGCGTAGCGTCAGGGGACGCTGAGATGCTGAGCATCCCCGTATATAAGAACCTAATTACTGTATTGATAATCTTACAAGTGGTCTGTTGAGCGAAACACGTTTTGTATTAATTTAAAATTGATTTCCTATGATTGAATTCGGCGGGCTGTTGAAGCTGGCCTCTGATTGGTGGGAAGCTAAAATACTTCAGCGTCGGCCGCCAGATTGCGACGAGCAATGACGCATGCGCAGATGGCGAGGTGCCCCTCTCCCCTCTTCACCCCTGGCCCAGAGAAACCCGACTGCTTTACGCTAGCGTCTACTGCGGAAAGAAGCTCGTTTGTGCACGAGAGCGCAGCACACTTCAGGCGTTCAGTAAATTATCTTTCTCTCTCTCACTCGGGAGTCCCCGCTTGGTCATGGGTACAAACTGTAGAAATAGTGCCTGACTACTATTTCTTAATTAATATCCAAGAAATTGTATTATCTCTTAAATAGATTACATATTATTTAAGTCTGCAATGTATAAATTAACAAATGGTCTTATTGCCATTCGCGTATAAGAATTAAAGCTGAGCCATTGTATAATTTGCTTTCAAGACATCGGCAGCCCTAACTGCTGTGAGGATTTTGTGGGAAGCGCCTACACCGTCGTAAGCAATCGAGATCGTGGAAGTAGTCCCAGTGTATCTGCCTTGTGTTGCGTTCGCCTGTTAGACGAAGTAGTTGATAGTGACATTTTGTGTGTTATTGTTGAGCATCCCCAAACGTGTGAGTCACGCTACGCCACTGCTGATTACTTAAGCATTTTTAGGTTAAATAAACTTCGAGTTCGACAGCAGTTGATACTGAATTGAATTGTATCATCGAATCTGAACTCTAACATATAAAAGCAACGTTATTGTCAATTTCATATACATACCATTATTCTTACTAAGTTT